>VXBT01011279.1:531860-662370 GCA_013400235.1 Oriolus oriolus
CAAATTTCCCGCCTCTGTGCTGCTTTTAGATATGCAAAATTGCAGGAAGCGATTGGCTCAGAACTTTGTCACTCAACTCAGGTTCAAACCACGACACTGTCTTAAAAAAATAAATATAGATAACTTATGGAAGGAGTGATATATTAAATCTAGAAATGTTTGTATGTAAAGGCAAAGATCATAACCAAGTGTAATTTGAAGACAACAAATGGAAGAATTAACAGTTCACAGTAGTTACCTAACTCATGAAGAGCTGCTCAGCCCTGGTGCAAAAGGCAGATTGATGTCACTGCATGTTGGGTGTAGATCCTGAATATGAGAATGAATTTCTTAAATTCAGCATGCATGATTTTATTATGATCTTACTTCATTCTTTGAGGAATATTTTTTGTCTTATTCTTGTTCTCAAATGGTTGTTGAATAGACCTGATGACAGGAAATTTATCCTAATGTTAGGACCATAAATGATACACACAGAGAAGCTCTGGATGCTGAAGCGATCAAGGGCTGGTTGGACAGGGCTTTGAGCAACCTGGTCTAGTGAAAGGTGTCCCTGCCCATTGCAGGGGGTTGGGCTAGCTGGCCTTCAAGATCCCTTCCAACCCAAAGTACAGCTATGACTCTATGAAATGTGACTATGAATGTTTTGGAGTTTTTATCAAAAAGTAGTATGAAATATGTTATGTTGATCTATATGAATATTTACAGTAAGAATGAAGAACTGAAATAAATTCCTCTTATTTGTTAAAGTAAAGCTGATGCTTCCTTAACAAAATTTTCACATGACTTGTCAACTGGTATTTAGACAGAGGTTTCAATTCAGGTGGACAAAACTGTACTTTTAAACAGTCTTAATTGTTCATCATAGGTCAGCTTTAATCCCAAGATTTTTTTAAAAGGAAAGAATTAACTTTCTTCCTTTCCACCAACTACTAATGAATTGTTGTGGACTAAAGGGATTATTTCTTGGATTTGTAAGTCTAGCAGAGCTGCTCTTCCAGTAGGTATGAATTCAACACGAACAAAGATGTTTCTTGTCTCTTCTGTTGCCAGTCAGCTTGTCAGCATCGGCTTCATCAGTGGCTATGGGATTGGTCTGGGCAAACAAACCTCATCTCGCTGTAACTGCAGAGGAGGCCTTTGCTGTTAAGTCTTGGCTTTATTGATACTTATGTAGGATCTGTAAATTCTGGCTCTGGGCGCTCACCTAGTGGTGTCTTTCAGCCCAGTGGTGTCATGATTAAGCACACACACCAGTTACAGGACTGATGGTTTGAGTCCCACCAGGGATTGCTATTTTCAAGGCAATGAAGGTTGGCAGAATGCGTTGCAACACCAGTATTTGAAAACCCACACAGCTGAAGCCAACACAGCGCCTGTGACTGGTTTGACTCCCCCGTCCCCTTGGCTTAGCCTTTCCAACCAGGTTGCATTCCTGATCACATTGATGTGGAGTGGTAGAAGCACTGACGTCTCTGTGAGGGAAACGGAGCAGCAAGGATGTATGGCTCCAGGGTAAGTGTGCAGTAGGGTAACAGTGTGCTTTCAGGACAGCCTTCACTAATATTAGCTAGAGGTGCCTGGGAGGGCGTGTGCCTGACGGCTGTGCTTCTGTAACCAGATTAGCCTGGGCTCACAGTTTGCCATCTCTGCTGGGGATAGTCCTGCCATGTCCTACCAGCTATGTGTTGCACCTCTTTGTCCACAGATTTTTCATATTGACTGTTACCCCCTGGGAAATAAGCCAGGGAGGCAAATGGAAAAACATGGCTTGAAAAGTTGGTTAGATTTCCTTAGTTTTAGTTTTATTGCTAGTTTGTCTTTCTTAGGGAGTTAGATGAATGGTGGAGATGGCACAAAGGTGACACAGGAATGTGCAGACAAGGCCAATTAGTGTTTAGTTTGCTTTAGGTGTATAATACCATACCTTGTATTCAACCTGTGGGCATTAAGTTATATAGGTCTCTTTAAAAATGAGAGCTAATGCCATCAAAATGGAATGATTTGTTAGTTGTGTGGGAGTTTTTGTTTTGTTGTTTGTTGGGGTATTTTTGTTTTGGATTTTTTTGGTTGTTTTTCTTTTTTTAATAAAAGAAAGCCACCAATGTCATTTTAGTACTCTTGGTTAGCAGATTTGCATGGGGAGGATTGAATACCCTGTCATGTCTCTCTTATTTGGTAAATTAGCACTAATTAGTTTGTCAAGAAGTCTGAGAGGAAATTCCTAAATGCACCTAGGAGCAAGCCTATTGTTTTGATCCCATGACCAGCAGGAATAACTTGAAGATAAAACATGATATAATATTGCAGCGGGAGAAATGAGTAAGAGGAAATGGGAGGGGCTGCATAGTCAGGAAAATGATAAGTTTATAACATGACTTGTTACAACAGATGTAATACTGTGTTCTTTTCTTTTTTCCTCAGACCTTTCCCTGGAAAAGGTAAGCAAGCAGTTATTATAATGTGGGCAATAAAAGTTTTTTGGGTGTGTTTTTAAATTTTTTTTATTTAGTGAACCCTTAGACTGAACAGCTATAAAATACTTATTTCAAACTTCAGATATTGGGAAAGTATGACCAGGGCTTCAGTCTGTTATGGCTCTGATGTAAATCCTACAACAGATAATTAATTTCTCTTCTGAGTGGGAACTAGTGGTTCCTGATTGCTCTGATTTCTAACTGGAAACTGTTGTTTGTTTTGTGATAGAAGACCTATAATCCAGCAGTGTGCCAACTTGGAACTGAGTATATGTGAAGCTAAAGAATAGATTTTGGGAGGGACTGCTTTGGACACTTGATTGTTCAACACTATAGTCCATTACCACCAGAGAAGTGAAAGGAGTTTGGGATCTCAGAATATTAAGGCATTGGTGTTTCTTTAAGGGCACTGAAGACATTTGCAAGCATCTTTTATGAATTCTGACATTTTGGCTTATCTACCTTTTCTCCCTGTTCTTATTTGTTTCTTTTTTCTTTAACCATGCTTTTTCTCTGGATTTGTTTTGTATGTTGAGTGTTACGGAGTTTCCTTTATCTCCTGATATAAGAGAGCTCCAACAGAGAAATTTGCAATCCTTTTTGGTTTCTTTCCCCTTCTTTTTCTTCAGAATATCTATTAATAGTTTGTAAAGTTCTTGGAAGTAACAGACTTTTGAAAGAGAAAAATGAGCAAACGAGGTTAAATGGAACTCATAATATGCATATAAATTCTTATTTAAGATTTAGTTCTTAAAAGAAACCTGAAACCCAAATAACTATTTTATAAATTTCTTTTCTAAGTACCTTTTCACAAAAGATACCAAGAAGTTGTTGTGGTGGCCAAAAGAAGTTGTACAACTTAACTGTATTGCCTGTCTAGCAAAAACTTCATGAGGTGCCTGCTAAAACTGACCTAGAAAAAAAAGCATTTCTGAACAAGTGGATTAAGTAACATTTTGGAGAATAGATTTTAATAGAAGTTGGAAACTGGGATATTTACACATGTAAATGCCTATCAATTATGAGAAACAGAATAAGGTCGTGAAATTCAGGAATGATTCCTTGAGTAAAGTCCAAGTCATGAAGATGTGAATTATTGGTTTTAAAGGAGTTAGTTGCTTGGTTTTTTGTGTCTTGAGGGTTATCTTTGCTCTTTTGGGAAATAATTGCAGAGGACAACAAAGTGAGTGTAGATTCAGCATAGTTTGCCACTTACCCTCTGGAACAGCAAACCCAGACTTGAGTCACAAGGGTTAAATAGGTTGTTACTTGTTTCTTTTTGTGTGAAGATCGCTCTTGCCCTGCCCGAAGTGAAAAAGGTGGAGAAGGAGAAAGGAATACAGTGACTAGGTGGGCAGGTGTGTTTTGAGGGAGGGGGAATAGAATTTGGAAGGATCTATTACATTACAAGACATGATGTTTGGTCCAAAATGGCCAGTGTCTTGTCTTGGAAGTCTATACTGACCTCTGGGCTTCTTGCTTTTTAATTAAAAACAAAACAAAAAAGGCCAAATCACTGTTACAGTAGCGTAACCTGGCTGAGTATAGGTAGTATGTACAGTATCTCAGCTGTGGAGGTAAAAGAGTCTGGAGTGCCTGATGGAGTCTGGAATCTTTGACACCTCAAATATGTCTCTGAATTACAGTCTCCTGGATCTTGCATGCTGCAGTTTAGGGACCATGTCAAAATGTCAGCAGCTGCTTCCACATTTGTACTGTTGACAATATGACCTTCAGGTTACGAGATCTCTGCTGACATGAGCTATGCCCAGTATATGTTTGTTTTACTCTATTTGGAGCTTTTGTAGTTGTGTACTTCCAAATGACCACAAAGCAAATGAAGGCATGAAACAACTGTCTTTTGCACTTGCAGGTGGCTCTTCTAATACTTAAGCACTGATGCTTCACCTTTTTCATTGTGCCCTGGGGTATAATACTTTGTGGTAAAGCACATGTGCAGCTTAAATGAGAAGAAAGTAGGAAAGGAGCAAATGTATTTTTTGGTAACACTGTCCTTGTACTAGTTCACATTTGTACCTGGAAGGGTGGGTTTGCATATGGGGCAGTTTGCTGGGGAGGTGGTGTAAACAGGAGGGGGGATTTAGTCCTTAACCTGTCTCAGCTCAGTGCTGGTAAATGCAGCTGAGTGTAGTGATGATGTCTTGGGTCTTTTGTCCAGGTTTTGCTTCTTGTATGCAGACTGTGTTCAACTCAGTACAAAGTTGTAGTAATGTGAGTGTGCCGTCCACTTCTGTTAACTCTTTTCTTAGGATACTAATTCAGGATGGGCATATCAACTGGCACAAGATTCAGACATAGTGACATAGGTAATTATTGCATGGTGTGTGCTTCAAGGGCTTGTTACTCTTTGGGCTAAGTTTAGCCAAGTCACTTTCACTGGAGCCTATCACCTCTTTATATAAAATGATAGCTGGTGTGAATCAAACTGTAATGCTGAACATTAAGGCTGTGTAAAGTAGGGGTCTGTCTTCTTAACCAAGTTTAGTTGTGGCTTAGAAGGCCTCTAGTCTGCTTCATAATTGCACTGTGATCTGATGTTATTTGTGAGCTTTGTGATTAGTTTATCATGTTAGAACAGCTCCCCCATCCACTCCCAATCTTGCATGGACTGTGAGCAGCATTACTGTCAGAGACATATTTCCAGAGAGATGGGAATCAGGCCAAGCAGGAATTATTACAGGTTGTGGTAACTGTGTCTGTCAATGACCGCACTTTGCAGTTGTACAATGTTTGCATTGTGTCTGTCTTTGTCCTGTGACAGACTTATTTGTCTTACACCCCAGCCTGTAGCTTCCTGAATAGGAAAATACAGGTTCTGTCAGGACAGCTGCTTAATAAACGCACATGTTTAAATACTCAGGAAGAGAAAACTGTTTTCTGGGAAAATTGCAAATTGCTGAGAGGAAGGACGTAGCACGCAGATGGGCTAGAAAGCATGCATATTAAGATTCCTGGCCTTTTCCTGATCAGTAGCCTGATCTTGTAAGCAGACCAAGGCTCAGCACCTGGAAGTTTTATGCAGATATCATGGTATTGGCTGAAATAGTGCAGATAGCCAGAGTCAGTCTCTTTGAAGTATGGAAGTACTAACCCACTTATAAGGACCTGCTTTCTGTCACAAGGGACTTGTAGCTACATCATGTAGCGCCAGAAACAAAGGGGAAAAAAATCTGGGCCTGTAGCAAGTGAGGAAACAAATTCTGGAGACAGCAGTAGGTATGTGCGTGCTCCGAGCCAGCAGTTACGGGCTGGCTTACACAGGAGAACTTTGTTAGTTCTGCAAATTGTTTGTGCCTCTGAGAGATCATGCTTTTTTTGTGAACAGTGGCCCTTTCTGCCAAGTTGAAGGACATCATGTGTCTTATATGTGGCTACTGTGTCTGTTACACAAGTGACAGCAGAGCAACAGTAGACTTCTTTAATGTGTCTGATGTCAAATTTATTTTTATAAAGCAGTGTAATTCGTTATTGGTGCCAGCCCAGATATTTGCTATGGCCACAGTCAACACTTGTGACACAGCTGTTGCTGCCATTGCACAGTGAGCTCCCCAGTGGGAGTATGAGGTAAAATTCAAGCAGGTTTTTCTTACTTGCAGTCAGAAATCTACGCAGGACCGCAAATACAGCCTTCTGTTGGTACTTGTGTTGTATAGTTGTTGGAATTAAGAATTTATGGTCAAACTGATGTTGTTTGAGGCTGTATCTTTTCTTTCTATAGATACTCTTCTGCTGCAGGTTTTTGTTTCTCCATTGATGTAGCTGACGTTTAGACTTTGTTTGAAAAGGTGGGACAATTCGCCTAGTTCCTTAAAATATACTTTATTTCATAGTCAAGTCAGAAATAAAAGCATATGTGTGGTTTAATGGCTCAATTATGGTCTTAATTTAAAAATGGTGCCTAAAATGTGTCTTGCTCTTATAGCTCTGAAAGGAGTTACAGATCAGATAGAGGGTAGTAGGAGGAGTAAAGCATATAATTGATGCATGACTCTAAGTATGTTTGTCACAGCCAAACTGATTACTGTCACTGGGCTAGTCTAGTGTTTTTTCCTTTCTCAGACTTTGGTGCTTTTATGTAACACTAATAAGTAACTTGCTCTGTACTTTCTCTTTCCCCTTGTTGTTCAATGATGTGGTACAAATGAAGAAGGATTATCTGCTAAATGTCTCTTCTTTTAAGAGGGCCAATGTTGTTGGACAGTGTGGGAATTTACAAAGTGTTGCCTTTCTCTGCTTTTGGGATTTTTCTCCCCTCTCTCCCTCATGAGAAACAGGAAAGAAAACTTTTTTCTGATGAGGATATTAATGTCACATTGGCATTTTAGAGTAGTCAGATTAAATGGGTTGTTCTTGGAATTTGGAGTTCAGTATTCAGTCTGTTGTTACTCTGGATACAGCAGTTTGCTAAAGTAGCCACCTCTTCATGCTTTGCCAGTGGCTAAATGTGCATTCCATGGCTCCACTTGCATACCTCATGTTAAACTGAACTCATGCCCATTGACTGCTGGAACCTACCTACTTTTTTTTTTTTTAATAGGTGAAAGAGTAAAGGGGGCAGAGCGTGGCCTGAAGGGAATTAAAGTCTCAGAAGCCTCACCCTCACCCAAATATTGTTTTTTTTGTTCCCACCTTCACAGAGTTGTATTCTTTTGGGCATGGAAAATCATAGACATTTCCCTAAAACATCTGGCTGATAAATACCTGTTAGAGCCCAATGCTGACTCTGTGTGGGCTTAAACATAGTTTCATATCCCAAGTTCTGTGTTCTTCTGCCTTCTTTTTTTTTATTCTTTGGAATACAGGTTTTCTCATCTATAAACCAGCACATTTGAACGCGTTTAAAAGCAAGCTGGTGGAAACATTTGTAAGTAAACTAAATGGACAGGAATGAAGATAGTCCATGAGTTTAATGGGAGAAAAAATACCCAAACACCACCTCTGTAGTACAGTTAAATGCAGTTAAGCTTAGGTTTCTAACCCTGGATCCCTGAGATTTGCAGTTACTTTGTTGAGGAGCTTCATTTTATAGAATACTGCTAAACTGGAGTTTAATGAAAGGAGCATGGGGAAATCCTGTGGAAACAGTGACTGTTGAACTGCTCGAAATGTGAGGATTTCAACTTGCTTTCTGTGTTGGTTCTTTAGTGAAATGCAAATTGAGTTAAGAATGAATGAATGTGTCCAGCCCTTGAGGGTTTCTGTGCTTTGCCTGGATTGGGGGCCAGAGTCAGAAGTGGCTACATGAGTCTGTGCTGAGATCATTAGGCTGAGGACACCAGCTGTGCTATTATTAGGGGTTTAAAAGTCTATGGCAGATGTTCTTAGGCTCTCTTCCAGCCCCCACATATGGTGCAGTGGAATACATGGAAAAAGAAATTCTGACAAGTTGTTTTCCCATTCAACAAACAGATTTTTAAAATTTTTTTTCCCTGTGTAGCTGGACAAGATATTTATGTTAACTTGAATATGTTAAAAACCAGTTTGAAGTATTCGAAACAAGAACAAAAAATGTATTCATATGAAAGTAAATAGAAGTGCTTTCCTTGAAAAGGAGGACTTGAGGGGCTAGCCAGAACTCAAGTTTGGAAGTGCATGTGTTTTGCCATTTAAGTATTTGTTTTCTATTTTCTTTACCACCACTATTTAGGCAGGGCCTTTGTTGGATTACATTTTGTGTATGTATGTAATGCAAAGCTGTACCTGCAAAGATTTTGAATGCAGGTGATGAGACACAAGAGAAGATGTAATATACATGGAGCAAAGAGGTATTAATAACGATATTAAAGCCTTTGAACAGATGTACTGCTTATTATGTTATGGTGATACAGCACATAGCATGAAGAAAAGCATGTTTTTTTCTTTGTTTTTGTTGTCGTAAGAGTAGGTCTTGTTTTGAGTGTAATTTTTTTTCTCTCTGGAAGTTACTTAACCAGTTTACATACCCTCAATGTATAAATCACAGGCTGCTCTGGAGTTCTGATACACTCTGTGTTGTACAAAATGCAAAAGGGAGGTATCTGCCAGGAAGATGCAAGTCTGACTAAATGGCAGACCGAAAGTACATAAGGAGCTGAAGAAAGCAAACTATTTATAATAGGTAACAATATGTCTCTAAATCTTATGTTTTATGGGTTTTTTTAGCCATGGAAGTGTGTTGTTGCTAAGCAGAACAACAAACATTTAAACAATTCCCTGTACATCAACTTTTCCTTTCTGTCATCAAAGTATGTGGTGTTTTTTGAGTTAAACCAGCTGAGATGATGCATGAGTTGCCATGTTGAGCACAAAGGCAAGAAAATGCAACACTTGAGAAGTTTATTATTTATTAATTTTTATGTGTCCATCTCTCAGCTTCCGATCTCTGAGGCAGCTCTCTCATTTAGATCTTTTTTGTATGATTAAAGAGAAAAGGACCCAAATTAAGCAATCTAACACACAGTTCTTATTGAGGCTCTCGTGCCTTTTGCATGCATTTTCTCTGTGCATGTTTCTTTCTGGGTGTTACAAGAACAGACCATACCTTTGATCAGAAAACTGAGTACTCATTCTCTGCATTGTTTTATCTGACACCAAGGAAACAGTGTTGGTGACCTAAAGGTTTTTGGCTTTTTCCTTCTTCTTAAGTCAGTGAACTGAGATTTTAATCAAATGCTCTGATGCACTTGTGAGTGCATATTGCTGATAAGGGATACATCTCCAGATCTAGTCTGAATGTGATCTCTCCTTTTGATTTCCCTATCCCCAAACTGTTAATCTTTCTGCCTTCTAGTAAGGGTGCTATTTTAAACCGTTAGAGGGCCAGAGAGTTCTTCAGGCTGTTTCCACAATATGGTCTAAAAGAGCTAAGTTCATCCATGCACTGCACTGTGGGGAGTGATGAGGTGTGAGTTCTGTGGTGGTTGATCTGGATGAGGGCTGTGCTACAGCTTATGCCTGGTCATTTTTGAGAGTACTGCTCTGTGGTTGCACCCCAAGTAAGCAGGACTGTGTGCTGAGACACTTTTGTGTTGGTAGCTCAAGTTGATAGCAGTGAGTAATCAATTGCTATTTGAGTAAGATTGTGACAGTCCCCACAGTCACATAGCTCCTAGGAAAAGAACAGTTTCCTCCTGTGTTACTGAGATTACAGTGTGGGACCCAGAGAAAATTTAAGAGGATTAGTCATGGCATGTTGCATTAAGCCTGACTGCTTAATCAGAAGGATTTTTTCCTGAAGATTATTTTGTTGGCAAAACTGGGAAAACTGTGATCTTGATGAGCTCCAGAGTCTTGCTTTGAAGCCTGGAGCAAGCAAAGTCCTAATGTGCTAACATGACTGGTTAGAACATGTTTTTCTCAGGTTAGAGGTGAGCTGTCACATCTGCACGGTGGGAGGAGATTGGGCTAAATGCGGTTGTGGTGTTAAGCTTGCCTTCATAGATGGCAGTCCTTGTTTGACTAGAATTGAGTATTTATATAGCTTCTTACAGTATCAACTACTTTCTAACTGAAAAATAATTGCTTGGATTAAAGTGGTTGAGTCTTGCACAGCATTGTACTGAGAGTATTAAACCTGGGTCAGCTCCCCCCTCTTCCCCCAGTTCTGAACTTTAGCAACCTGTTCAGTTCTCTGTGCATGAGGTGGGAGGACATGAGAAGGAAGGTTTGTTATAAATATGTTCCAGAAATGCATTTTCCCCTTCCAAGGACGTGCTTAGTTGAAGCAGTTGTGCTTGTTAAATCTTAGCTTCCAGGATGCCCTGCAGCTCCAGTGGTGCTGTCAGTGATGTTGGTTCACATACCTTTTGGTAGAAAATGCTTCCATGCCATGGGTTTGAGCTGAACGGTTGACAGTTATATTTTAATTTCTCTGTAACTCTAGAATGCTTTAGACATGTAGGTTCTCATGTAGGTGTGTATCTTTGTGGGTAAATGGAGCAAAACTCATCCTCTCACCGAACATAAGTTCTAAGACTCCTCTGTGAGAATGTGCAGGAGCCTAATAGTCAGTTTCACTCCTTCTTCAGCCTTAATCAGTATATTGTAAATAGTGTGGGAACTACCATGTTAGGGGTATTTGTTTTATGAAGGTTCATTTTGCTAACTGGCAGGTTGATAGATTAATGCATACTCCTTGGTGTATTGAAAATGGATTGTGGATTTGTTTGTTTACTTAGTAATTTATTTTTTAAATAGCCCTCCTTTCCCCACGCTTGACATTTCTTTTTACTGCTGTCTTACAGTACTGAGCATGTTTCAGCTTCAAGTCAGCAGCAGGAAGAGAAATTTGTGTTCTGAAATGAGTGAAGCTCTGAAGAAGCAGATCTCCCACTCTCTCTCCCTTGTCCTAGTTTAAAATTAGATCTGCTGGCCCAACAGGAAGGGGCTTACATTTCTTGCTCATTTTCCAACTGTCAAGCAGAGCATGTAGTCATGCTGAACAAAGCAGCAGCATTCCTGGATCCTTTTAATGATGTATTCAGAACTGCAGTGCCTCCTGATTTAATGAGTACAGTGAATGTATTCACAACTAACAAGAGCGTGCTCATTAAACAGCAGTAAGTTAACTGTCCTATTCTCTCGTAGCAATCCAGTTCATAATTAAATGGTGCCATATCTGAATACAACACTGGGCTGTCAAATGGAGAGGTTAGATGTTCTGTGGATATGTGTGGTTAGATGGGGTTGTTGGAGTATAAGTAATTTAGCTTAGCTTGTCTCACTGATAAGGATACTTTTCTTGGTGGAGACTGTTTTTACAACTCCCAACCAACCAAAAAGTTTAAACTTAAGCAGTCAAAATGTTAATATAAATTGTCTTTTATCTGGTAGCTTTCAGTTTTATATTCTACTCCGTTGCACTACTACTGTTGTGTAAATCCAGTAACACAGCTATACTAGACTGGATTTACTAGACTGTAACTGAGGGCGGAATTGGACCTTTGGTTGACTTGACTGCTACATAAACTCAATCTTAAAAATCCTGATGGTTAAGTGGTGACATGTGAAAAATGAAGAGATCAGTTTAGTGTTTTGGATTGGCACATGCAAGCTGAACAAAGGTTAGGCTGCTTAGAGGCATACAGGAGTTTGTTGGAATTGTCTTCAGTAATGTTAAGACAAAAGTAGCAGCTGAGTTCTCATCTAAGTTATCTACCCCCTAAAGCACACTTTTAATTTTTTGTAGAATTGTAGGTGAAAATGTAAACATTGAATTCTTACCTTTGCTTTTAATCTAATGTCTATTTTGAAATACTTTGTTTTTAATAGTTACAGCCAGTATTTAATAATAGATTTGGAGGCAGAGGGAATTTGGGCCTGAGGGAGGGGCAGCATATGCATGCTGTCTGCTTTTCTACTGGGAACCTCCTGACACTGTCTTGGGGCCTTTTAGCATAATCGGGATGACACCAAGCCAGTTCTAATTTCAAACCAGCTGACAATCTATTCAGTTTGTGCTGTTTGCCTTTCTTTAAACTGATTTCAGAAAAAAGCCATACAGTCCTTCGTACCTGTTTGCCATCTGGAAAACGAGGCTCCTGCATGGGCAGGGGCAGATGTACTGAATGTTTGATGCAGCCTTCTGCAGCTGCTGCCTGTTCCCGCAGGCTGGCTGTACCTGGCTCTGATCTGTGCTCCTCAGCCAGTCCCTGCAGGTCCCTGGCATGGGCTCCTGTGTAAGTCTATCAAACGTATGCTGAACTCTCTAATAATTCCTATTTTCTCCAAGAGCCATTTGCATTCAGATACCTCATGTAAGCATCACTGCTTGTCTTCTACTCTGCCCTTTCATGCTAACACTGACAGGTTCCTTTTAAATGTAAACTTCCTGCTTTGTTCATGCTAGTATATGTAGTAAAACCTAGGCATGAATTGTTTGATGTAATTCAAAGGAAGAAAATTTGTACACTCCAGAGTAAGAAGGAACCTGTTCTTTTCATCTTTAAGTAAGAAGAATGACCCACAGTGGTTGATTCAAACTGGAAACCAGTTGTTTACTTGGCATCCCATGGAAAACACATTTGCAGCTACTAGTCTTGTGTAGTGTAGGTGTGTGGAGTGAGCACACTGTGTAGAGAAAGAGGACAGAGACGGAGGGGAGAGCTCAGGATGTCTTTGCTTTGTTTTAATCCTCAGTAAAACTTTGCCTGCTGGTTATCTGGAACAGGTGAATTCAGCTGGTTGACCTTTTTGTGTAACTCATCAATGGAGGTGAGTTGGGTACTGCCATAAGGATACCATACAAAACTGAGGGAAGGATCTGCGGCTTTCTACTTCTGCCCCGGGGGTTTTGTTCTGTGTATACTGTGCAGGTTGGTAAAAGGCCTGTGTGTTTTTCTTCAGTTGTGTGTTTGGTGGGGGCTGTGGATGGTGGTTGCTTTGGTTTTTGTTTTTGAGATGTAGGATTGCCAGGACAGAAAAGGAGTATTTGGGGAACAAATTGCTCTTGTTTTAGTCTTATTTCTGGGGTCGAGTTGCTTTTAACTTACTTTGATGCTAGACCACAAATGTACATTAGATGAGGAACAAAGTGGAAACAGTTCCTCTGTTCCTCAAGCCTATTTTTGCAAGATCTTAAATGTCTCTAAATTAGTTCTGAACTTTGTCTGGTTTTGGCTTAAATGCTTTTATATAAATTCTGAACTTTGTATTTGGCTTACAGCTTTCTTATAGTAGCCATATAAATTATTTTATACTTGTAATATTAAGATAGTCTACTACTCTGCCCACTTGCTCAGGGAATAATCTGCTCTTTACTGACTATGCTTGGATATCTGAAAAGCTGAGACATGTTCCAAATACTCTAGTTCTGTATAATAATTTATCCTGCCTACATACAGTGTTTTCAGAGAAGCTGCAGGGGGAGGATTTCGGACTGAACACATACTTGCTTGTGTGGGTATGAAGGGGCAGTGTAGGGGATATCCTTCACTAGAAAAATGATCCACAGTTTTCTCTGTAAACTTTCTTGGTTCTTTATTTTGATTTGGATCTTAACACTCACTGGGCCCAATACCAGTTACTACAAAGGACAAACTTTTGTTACCTTGCATTAGTAAAACAACACTCGTTATTAGCACAGGCAAGTGACTCCTTCCTCCAGTCTTTCTAGATTAAAAACAGTGACCTTTTCATGCCTTACCACCAAGCTAAGATGGTAGTAAAAATTATATTGCAAACTAATAAAATAATTGAGAAACACTGAATCGAAATACATTGTGGGTAAAGGAAATCAAGACATTTTGTTCTTTGTATTTAGACTAATTATAAAGGTGGGGTTTTTTTTTGGTTGGGGTGTTTTTTCCCATAGCAAATGGGCTATCAAAGAATAGATGTGCCAGACAGTACACTTAAATTGCTTAAAATAACTTTGCTGTACTATCACAAAGCAGACCGTCTTGAGGCTGTGCAGCTTGCGTAGATGGATGGTATAGGTCACGCAGCGCTGGATTGTTGCTACTAAGTTGACACAATGTTTTATGGATAGGCAGGAGACACTTGGTTAATGTCTTGAGGCTTTGGAGGTTGTGTTGTGTCAGCAAGGTGACCTCATAAAAATCTGTGTGTAAATAGCCAATATCTGTCTATATCTATACAAGATTTAGTTGCCAGTCAACTAGAGTTCAATCCTAATTTATCTCTTATCTTAACAGTGGCACAGTGTGGCAGAAGATAAATAATCTTACTGCCGGTTCATTCTTGATTATAGTGTCAGCAAATGTTCCTGCTGCTGAAGATATGTGGCCAAGACAGATGGGAGATGGTAATTACATGGACTCATTGGGAAACTTAAAAGAAAAGTGTTGGTTGAAAAATTATTACTTCTCAGAAAAACTGTTTTGAAACTTAACTTAAAAATTAATGAAAACAAAAACCAGATTTTTACAAGATACTTTATTACCTGCTGTGGTTTTGGGGAAACATCTGTTGAAATCCCAACTTGTACAGAAAGGATATGAACAGGAAATCTTAGTTCTGCATGTTGCTGAAAAGAAACAATTTTTTCTGCAATTCCAGTCTTTAAAAGAGTATTTTATTCCCTTCCCTGACCACTGAAAGTGCTGTATTTGCATATTGCTGCAAATGTTTGTTCTGGGTTGTCTTTAATTGAGTGCTGAAGGTCTATTGCTATATTTCTTTCCTTCTTTTTTTTTCTTTCTTGCATTCTTTGGGAAGAAAAGATACTTCATTCAGTTCTGTGTGAAAAATTTTTATTTGTCTTTGCTTTAAATCCTGTTGCTTCACTATCAGGCTCAAATTTAATTTCTTTTATTGCAGGTGTTTCAGTTCAGGCTTATGATGAAGTATAGAAATGCACATGGGAATAGAATTATATTTGCAAATGTAAATCACCTCATCAAATTCACCATTCACCATATGGTGAGTTTCAGTTTGCTGTAATCATAGCCTGATGCTTGGAACAGTTCTGCACTCCAGTATGTTAAAACTTGGAATCAGGACTGTTGTGAAGCAGGAAAACAGTGGTGTGAAAAGGCACTGGGAATACCTGCAGCTTCACTGATAAAGTAAATGACAGGGTGTGTATCCTAAAGGCTGGATGTTACCCAGTCATACAGTTACGCTCAGTTTGGAACTGAGGAATAATCAGAGAATCAGAATGTTTTTGCTTGGAAGAGACTTCTAAAATGATATTTTTGATTAGAGTTGTCAGCAGCCAAAAGCTTGATGGAATTGGAAGCAGTGTAATTAACCACTGATGTAGCCATGAGCCTTTTGATTAATTACAACTGAACTTTTAAAAACCTATTTCGTTAGACATGATTGGGGAGGTCACTTCTAATAGGCAAAATCAGATGAGAAATATTTAAAATTCATTTGTTCTTTTGCCTGAAGGAGCATCTGGTTTGGAATACTTTTTTCACAAAGATTCAAAAGTTTATCCTTGGTGCAGGCTTGCCCCTGGAAAACAATGTTTACACATCCATTGTTTTGACACTTTATTTTCAGTTGGATCAGTCTGAGAACTGATTGCTGCTTGGAGAAGAGGGTGGCTGCAATGGCAAACTTGTCCTTAATGTGAGGGAACAAGAGGCTGGCTGAGAAGAACTGTTGTGACTTGTCTTGGAGGAGGAGTTAAGATAAAGGAAATTGCTTGCAGTTTTCTTGAGGAACGATAAAATATTTCCAAATTCTTAAATCTCAGAAGTTTGTTGAGGTGACAGGTCATACCGTACATAAAAACGCCATTTTGAGAAGGGCAGAGTTTGTGACTGGCTTTACTTTGAAGGGTGATTTCAGGAAAAAGGGGTTTGATTTGTTGGAGTATGTGTGTGATTGCCAGATGAACTTGGTGCTCTATTCTCCCATGAGTGTTTCAAGACATGCAGCAGAAAACCTTAGTCTTTTGAGATGTATGCAGTTTTAACGTATGGCTTTATTTTGCTGTGTAGATAAATCATACTACTTTTGTGAAGACTCTGGAAATACTTTGCAGAATTTTCATGATATTTAAAAGGAAAAGATATGGTACCATCTGTTCTGTCCAGAGGATTTTTGTGTATCGTTGTCTATACTGCTTTGTGCTGAAACTAAAAATTTTGGACATGGTTAAGAATGTAGATATTGTAATATGCGTTTAAAAGATCAAGGTTTTAATGCAGCAGACTGAAAAGAGGAGTAGCCTAACCCTGTTTGATTCAGTTTGGTAGTTTGTGTAGCTGCTCTGCCAAGAGAGGGTGAGGAAACTTGTGCGTGAGCCAAAGTTACGATTGCATTCAAATGACCTTACAGCATCAAGAACTGTTCATGTGGGGGAAACACAAGTAGAAGCGACACTTAAAGCAAGCCTGCTGGCCAAATGGTGAGATTCTGGTGGGGAAAAGGAGACACAAGAAAGGAAGAATGCTATGCAGATCATCAGGAGCAAAAGGAGTTGAAAACCAGGTACAGCAGGGGCTGTCACGGGGCTGTAATCCCCCAGTCCTGTTTGTTGCTGTTAGAGCTGAGCTTTGACTGTAGTATGTATGTAGTGTGTGTGCAGAAGCATTGCTAGCCATGTTTTAAATTAACTCAGACAAAAGAAAGGAACATGGCAAACGCTGCTTTAGTACTTTCCATTTTCCCTTACTCAGCAGTTCAGTTGAATGCTGTTTTTTGACTATCGCACTGCATAACTCTGCCCGGCGTCTTTCTCAAATACCGCTGAGCTGAGCTGCTGTTGTGTTCTCAGATGCAGCTTTAGACTGGGGGGCAGAGGTATAGACTTCAGCTTTGATGTTCAGAAGTAGGTTATTGACAGTGTACTGTGCTTCAGTGGGTCAAGGATCACTGTTTACTGTGGTTGCCTCCTTCCCTGCCTCCACATCTAACATTAGTAAACTGGCATGTTATTTACCACCATGAGATTTTTTTGAGAATAAACCAGAAGGAATCTGAGATAGCTAATATTTTAAGGTTACAGGTAGAACTGCTTTGGGCATCAAGTCTCTTAAGTTGTGATATTATTGTTAAACTTGTGCTGTGTTGGAAACAGGCAGATTGGTGCAAGAGGAGTTACTTGCACAGTTTTGCAGGCTTTCAGCTGTAAAGAAATTGCACTTATTTGAGGTACTCAAATTGTCCTATATTTGTGGGACAATTAATTTGTCACTGATTATTAACAGCAATCCTGCTGTTAATATTTATACTGTATGTGTATTAATCTTTGTATATGCTGATAGGTAATTTGGCAGCTCTTAGCCCATTTATTGAAGTATTAGTGATGCCTGTCTAACTGGTACCCTGGACTTCATTCTGTTAAAATGAAAATTCTTACAATACAAGGAACTTAGACATGAGTGTTTCCTTTGAAACATGAGGATTTCAACTAGGGTTGTTGTCATTTTATTAAGCTTGTTTTCTGGGTGTGATTTGAGTTTGCTTTTCTTATCTGTATTTAAATTTAAAACCAGAGCTTTAAAACAGGGGAAAAAAAAGCAAAACAGTTCAAAATTATTCATGAATTATGAGCAATATGAACTATTTTCTTTGTAGAACTTTTTTTTAAGAACAGTTTTTCTTTTTAAATCCAATGGCTCTGGAATATTGGATTGCTGTTGGATAGTTACGTTCTTGTATTCTGGTGGCTGGAAGGCAGGAAAGCTCTTTAGATTTTTTTTCCCCAACTTGATCATTTTTTCTGTAATCAAACAAGGAGCAAATTTTTATAATTTACTCGTTCTTTTTGCTACTGCACAACTTGGCTGTGCCTGAACTCTGTTAAAGGAATGAGTATGCTCAGTGAATTAGTAAAAAATATTTGCAACTGCTCCAAATCAAGTTTAACTTAATTTTTTACATGTTCTTTATTACAGAACCCATTTCAACTTGGAGCCAGAGTTTAAAGGGCCCTTCTATCACTGGGAGCTTTTTAGTTTTGGAATAATGCCCATAATATCTGTTCCTTGCTCTGTGATTGACTGACTTGAAGGAAGCTGACATTTCTTAATGAAAAGCTTTGCATTTTAAAACTTTATAAAAATACTTCAGATGTGCAGTACCTGCAATGCCTAAAATCCTTAACACACTCAAAAATCTCAGTGCTACAATTGTTTTCAGACTATTGTAGGAAAGCAAAGGGAAGGAAATGAGGTGTTTTGGTAGAGCTTTTAGCGTCTGTAACATGACATTGCAAAGTACGGGAGTGTAATTGTAGTTGGGCAGAGATGGAGTTCATATCAGGCAGAAAGAATACCCTTATTGTTGGTTCTTTTTACTCCTCCTTCTGTCCCCACCAGTTCAGGTGCAATTATATTGCAACAGAACTGCACTTAAATTCTAGTAGAAGCCCACATCCTTAGGGATTAGACTAAAAAAATCTAAAGTGTTCTTAAATGAAATACATCTGATGGGTTCTTCTTGTTCATTTCTGTATGGCTCGCTTTTTTTCCTCTTGTAAATTCCGATTTCACCTCTTGATAAAGAATGTACAGATACACTGAAGACAATGACTTTTTCTCCCTGTTTACTTAACTTACCCACACTTCTTTCTTCTTTAAGATAAGTCTACTTCCAGTAAGATGCTTGTGTTCATCACAGGGTGGCTCAGAATTTGTCCCCACTGTTTTTATTTTTCTCTAAAATACAGAGGAACAGCTGCCTTGCACAGGTGTTGAGCAATTTTCAGTTTGTATGGAGAAAGTCTTGTTGAAGGAACATGGTAAAAGAAGTATTTTCAACAGACTTACTTCTTCTGAAACCCTAAACCCTCTCCCATACCCCACTTTGTGTATCCCAGGTGTTGCTGTTTAATGTACGTACTGCTATGAAATGGAGTGCAATTGAAATAAGTTTTGTTTCTTTCTGGTGAACTGCATACTAGGAAGAAAGGTTGAATGCAGATGAAATTTATGTCAAAGGTGCTGTAAGAAACAGGAGGTCTTGTTCAGTGAGCAGTTCGGTTCTACCCATGTGAAGGGAGCTTGGATGAAAGCAAACAGCATGGGTTGTTTGTAAGTATGTATTAAAACTTGCAGTCTGTACAGACTAGCAAGGAAATAGAATAACTTAAATGTTTAAATAGAACTGAAAGTATTGGGACTGATTTATAATACATTTACTAGCCTTCCTAACTATGACTTCTAGTTGGAATTATTCTGAGACAATTAAAATATGAAGTTAAAGACTGAGGTGGATATGTGGCCTTTTAGAGCAGTGCAGTTTGCCTTCAAGTCATCATGAGGCCATTACAGGAATTACTGGGAAAACCTGAGGATTAGAAGTGATAGGAGTGTATTTCACCTTTTGGGTTCCATGTTGTTAGATTTTTAAGTACTGAAACTATTTTCTCATCAACTGTGATACTTTTGCCTTTGATCCCACCTCATTCTGAAATCTTTTTTCTCTGAAAGAGATGAAATGTGCTTCCTGATGTAATGTGACTTTGCATATACACAGTTTCATCAGAGAACTGGAGCTTAAGGTGAAAAATGTAGCTGACAAAGAAACTTCCAATAGAGGAGATGCAGAAAGAATGGCTGCCTAGATAGGCTGTAAAAATCATGTGAACTTTAAGCCACTCAAGAGCTTAATTTAGTGAAAGACTGGGCTGAGAGGCTTAATATAGACAGCTCAGATATCATGTGGAAACTCTAATATAGACATGTATTGATATAAGAGACCTTGAGCTTATTTTTATTTGTTCCTGGTCGGATTGTTTGTTTGCTTCCCTCCCTTAACCCCACTCTTTATTCTCAGGAAATGCAGTAAAATAGCAGCTGTTACTGCACAACTACATCTGACTGAACCAGGGAGAGTGAAGGAAAATTGGCCTTTTGATACTGACACTTGTTTTGATTTGGTCAGCTTTCAGTGGAGTCTTTGGTAAACTTCTTTGGTGCTGCTCCTGATAACTTTGACTGGGAATGTGAAATGAGTAGTGACTCTCGTCAGGATATCCTTCTGGTGACTTGTGAAAGATGCAAGGTCACTGGGATTTCTACTCTTTTTCCTTTCTTTCTTTTTTTCTTTTTTTTTCCCCCTTTCTCTTTATGTCTTAGAACTAGTTTATTTGTTTGTCTCCTAATACTGTAGCTTCAAATTATAGCTATTACATCAACAGCACACTAATTTTGAACTCTGTTCAGAAAACTCCTTGTTTCTTGCCCGGTCATTAACAAAACATCAGTAGGAAGGTCACAGTGTAACTGATGTGACTTGCCCTCTGATGGAAGTGTCATGGGAAAAACAAATGGATGGGTGGATTCCCTCTGTGTTTACGGCAGCCATGGAAAGTTGTGCTTTGTTAAAATCTCCATCAGGCTTAGGGGAAAAAACCACCCACACTCTTAAATCTTTACTTTAAAAAAAAAATTAGGTTTTCAAGTGTCACTTCAGCTCTTACCAGAAATTTATTTGGGATAAAATCATACTGTTGGTCAGGAAGCAGCTGGGGATTTTAACTGTACAAGAAAAAATGTATCTGGAGTAGGTGGTTGATACCACTCTGAGCCTTCGTAAAATTACAGCCCTTAATGCTATCACCGTTTATGACATGTAATTGTACTTAACGGATCTGTAATTTCATAACTGGAGAATTTAGTTTTGAAGTAATGTTATGAAAGCAAGAGTGTTGTCCTCCATGTGAACAGCTGAAATACCTCAACATCCTGACAAAACCAGAGTCAGTAGGACACCTTCATGTTCAAAAACTTTTAAAACTGATGGTGAAGGTTCCACTACTTAAGCTCTCAGTGAACAAAGGTAACTTCTAGAACCGCATAGAATAAGGTGGGGAATAAGAGTCAGACCGAGGCTTTTAGTGATTGGTTGCAGAGTTTTTGCTGCAATGACACAAGAACCATGTTTTTCATCCTTTTTAAATAAGTCACAGTATTCTTCTCTCGTAGCACTGAGTGGTGGAAGTTGCAGAAGTTTGTGGTCTACACAGGGATGACAGTTTTGTGTCTGAAGTCTCTTAAGTCTTGCTCACTTTTTCTGTGTCTTTCTGAGAGGTGACAAATTGCTTTTGAATTAAAAAATCACGACTGCAGATTTTCTAAGATGAACAAGTGACTGGGTATTTTTGGTGTTAAAGCACTCTTTCTATTTCATAAAGTGCCATCAAAATTAATCATCTTTCTCAAGGCTTGATGGCAATGTGCTTCACATACCTTTTGGGGACTAGCTGGTCTTTCATTCTGTAGCTCAGGGCTTTGGGTAATAAAGGATTTCATGTGCATTTTTCTATAGTGATCACAGTATGCAGAGAAGCAGGGAAACCCACAATACAGGTACAGAAATAACCTGGGCAGGTCTTTTAATCCCCGTCTGTTTTATAGCAAGAAAAATAACTTTGAATGTCAAGAGCATTGCACTTGCTTACAAAATGCTACATGTATTATTTTGTGTTGCTTCTGAAGACTTCCACAGAAATAATCATGGAAGACTGCTGAATTGCAAAGCATATATATTTAAGTGCATTAAATTCAGATTATCAATGTGATTCTAACATATTTCGATTTTACAATCAGTATTACTTATAATGCAAAAACCTCGGCTTTCTGAGATTGCCTGTAAAATACCTGTCACCTGAGGAAAAAAATATATGTTCTGTCTGTGATGGTCATGGATAAGTATGCAGTAAGGGCTTCCCTACCTCAGCAGCCATTCCTTAGTCTGCCTTTTCAGTCTCTCTTGTCATCAGACTGAGCTGTGGGGCTGTTACTAAGTTCACAGAAATGTTTTCCGCTGATAATATGCGTGTCTTCTAGTTGAGAAGTTATTTTTAGGAGTCTGATGGGTCTCTTTGAGTCACTGAGGGACAGAGCCCTGGCAGAGGGCTGGAAAAGGGAGCGGCCTGCCAATGGATTGGACTGGGAGAGGGGAAAATGGTACCTTTCATTCCCATCCATCTTTTTCAATTTTTCACTACATTGTTCTTTCCTGGTAACTTGCAAAGAAAAGGTACATTTCTCAGGTTTGTAAAATTGGGTTTGACTGGGAATAATCTATGTGTTACTGAGGCAAAATTGGTAGAATTGCATGAGTGGAAACTTCCATTTTCACTATGATGATGTTCAAGGGCTGCCTGGATCTCAACAGACAGCTTTTAACTGGAGTGAATCTGAGAAGTGCTGCTGTTCACTCTGCAGTAGTGGAAAAGCTCTGACTTGAGACAGATTGTATGAAGCCAGAGTTATATTAATCTGTTCACTGCATTTGCTAATATACCAGACCTTTTCTTGACTGTGCAGTTACAAAAAAAAGTTGATGCAGACAACAGTACCACTGAAAAAGCAAATTGTTTTACATTGTGGAATGTTTAATTTGACCATAATACTCAGCTACAAGCAGCTTTTTAATGTTTAAAATTTGGTAAAACTCATGTGAGGCTCAATTTGACCTATTTTATTCATAGAACTATTATTTAAAAAGATTGCTGAGGTAGAAAAATAGCAGAAAGCACAAGAGAGCCCACCAGTTTACATGCTTATGTGCTGAAAGCTGCTGTTTTTTCCAGATGGCAGAATAGCTAGTGGGACTCACCTAAGTAAATTGCTGTGCTTTTCCTCTCTTCCAGCTTTTTCTTACTTTTAATGTGTGTTTTGTTTTAGTGCTGTAATCAGAGGTCATCCCCAGTCTTTCAGTCTCCACATGCATTGCTGAGTGAATGCATTTTTCTTTGATGTTTATCTTTGCAAAGAAAATCTGTGGTTGGAGGATTTAAAATGGGATTCAGAGTGGTTTGAGACTTCTCTAAATGACATACCTGGGAATGCTGCCACATAGCAGAAACATTTCAGTGATGTGTATTTCATTGCTGTAGGACACCAAAGATGAAGTACGGTAGGCTGTGTCAGTTGGTACTGACAGTGTTCATGAAGTAACACTCCATGCAACAGAAGGTTTGCAGGCATGCTGAAGTGCAAGATCATCCTTCTTTCTTATTACTATTTAGGGTCAGGTTTTATATGTTCCACCATGCTATCTCTTTATAGTGGAGTAATGTTGCTCATCTGATATGAAAAAACTTGTCCCCTTCTTACTTGAAAATAACTTTGAAGATATTTGTCTGTCTTTGCTGACACCAATCAGGATAGGTTCATGCTGAATGTCATCTCTTTGTTTTGACTGCTCACAATGTTGTGTGATGGCCAACTTTTGTGCTACATGTGCAGGTGTGTGGTGGATTTTTTAAGGCTTCATCCAGCAGTGCCATATAGTGTCTATATTGTCTGTATAGGATGTTTGTAGGGAAATTTTGCATATGGCCCTTCAGTTTTGTTGAGTCGGGTATTTTCTGCCCACCGGCAGGTAGAACGTGTGATGTACTCTGGATAATTTGCAAACTTGCTTAGCTGAAGTTCAGTTTTATGTTTACAGCTGGTTGTAATTTGTCTGAAGAGCACAGGCCATAATGGTTAAAACCTGGTGGCAGTGGTGGTGTCCCTTGTCTTGCAGCAAAGGGGATTGGTGATGAATGCAAATTGCACTATGATAGCTAAACATGAAATATTTGGTTTTAAAGACTTGATGGCATGTGTGTCTCTGCTGAGCCTGATGATGGTGCTGAATAACATAAAAATGATGTGGTCAGTGTCCTCTCTAATTGCCTTTAACTTTGCACTGTGAATGTCCTGGCAGCCCTATGCAGCTGTATTACCCGCAGCATGTTTGGACCAAGGGTGGACGATGCTTAAATTCCCTTCCTGCCTTCATCTATAGGAATGTACACTGCCACTGTGCACTAATGCACATTCTACGTTATTTTGACCTGATTTGTAAATAAGTGTATAAATTCAAAGAACTGAGCAGAACAGATTAATGTATCTTCAGTGATGTAGTTTTGTGACTGCAAAAACAAGCTTCTTACTGAATGTGAATAAACTTGTACAAGGGGAAAGACGAACAATCTGTCAGAGTTCAGAAACCTGCACCCAAACACCCTCCAGTACATCACAAATGCAGTGCAGCAGCAAGAAAATAGTAGTCTTTGTTCTAGCTGTATATTTGAGGTTTATATGGTTTCTTAATTGCACTATAAATTGATATCTCTGTATAGTGCCCTTTGAAAATGAACAGCCTTGTTCTTCAGTGCATTCAGGTCTGAACACAATGTAAAGATTGAGGAAGAATGGAAATCTATGAAATGGCACTATTATGCAAAAGTTTTTTGAGAACTTGCAAAAAAACCCAACAACTAAAAAACCCACAGCGTACTGCCAGTTGTTAAGTGACCTGTTTTCTGTGTCTGGACTTGTTTTACATTGTTCTTTCCAAACTTACTGTAGATTTAGCATGAATTGTCAGAAATCAGTGGGAGCTGTAAAACACCCTTCTATTCCATATCAACATCTAAGCACTTACTTAGCAGTAGGATTCTGTGGGAGACCATATGGGTGTATGCTGTGGTGTTTGCTTGGAGTTTCATGGTCTGTTTTGGCAGAACCAGTTTCTTATCTGACCTGTCTGGCATACTGTGCAAGCGATCTTAGCCTAGAAAGTTGTGGATCTGAGTCAAGCTGCTGACCTTTTCCTCCTGCTTATTAATAAACCTTCATGTTTCTTCTTCAGTCAGTGTATAGAGAGAGGCCAGGGAAGAACATTTCAGCACCGTCTCATCCTGCCGAGAAGGTGGCAGCGCGCCTTTCTCGGGTTGCACAGAGATACTCGGGGCTGCAGGCAGGGGCTGTGCAGGCAGCTGGTGTGCGTGTCGATGCCTGCGGAGTCTGCACTGAACAGCAGCTTTGAAGAAAGGGCACAAGTGGTGGAACTGCAAACCTACCACGACAATCTGTTAAAGGAGAGAGAGATCAGCGAAGGTTCTGGTGCAGCTTGTTGCTGCCAACACGTTCACCCCAGAGGGGCTGTGCTAGACGTACTGCTGCTTGAAAGCTGGCTGCATTTCTAAACTACAGGACAGTGGCTTATTTTGGCCTTGACCTGTCAGTTGCTGGTGTTGGTGGTGATGGAAGTTTACAAGGGAATTACTGCTAGGCTTGAGTCACGGGAAACTTATCTGTGCGTCCTGTTTTGGTCATGGAGATTCCAGCCCAATGATGGATATCAATAGGGTATTTTTATTCAATAATGTAAATGAGGTATATGTGTTATATTTTTCCTTCCTTTTCTTGTTTCCATGGTGCGGGGCAGGTGTGTGAAAAGTGAGTCATGAGACCTTAGAGAGACATAATAGTGCACAAAACAGAAATGTAATATTGTAAAGAGAAGGTTTTTAACTGATGGCAGAATGTTTGACTGGGAAGAACGGAAAATGGTTCTTGGCAGAAATTCAGGGTGTTGCTGAACCCTGCATTTGGTACAGGTGAATAAACAGTGTATTTCTGAAAACTGCATCTGGATCTGGAACAGCAAGGGATGTAAGGGTGGTCTAGTGTAGCCACATCTCTACTGTGCACTAGGAACAACTACAATATTTAGTTCCATGTATGCTGGTAGAGGAAATACTGCAATTTTCCCTTTAGAATACAGTCTTGTGTTTTGCTTGAACTGCTGCATGAACTGTCTGGACTGCAAGAATTTGTTAAACAAAGCTGAAACTGTTATTTTTATGGGGCAAGTGATAGCTTGGAGATCTCTGTCATTATTGGGCATACTTTTTAATGTTATTTCAGCATTTCTTACTGAAAATTCTGTTAGACCCCAAATCCCCAGGCAGACCCACTATAATATTTCACCTGCTTATGCTTAAAGCATGGCTAAATTTAAATCAAAAGCTTTTCTACATGAACTGTAAAACAAGTTAAGTGGATTGACTTTGTTTCAGGGAAGTCAGTGCCTACATAGAATATAAAAGCATTTTTCTAAAATTTCTCTCTTTTCATTATGTGATATGCAGTCCTTTCTACACAAGTTCATTTTTTCCTTCTGCCACATTAAGTTGCAAGGAATTGCTCTCCAGACCTTCTTCAATAGCAAGTAGAGCTTCCTATCCTCTCTTGACAGTAAAAGAGATATGATAAAGCTTTGAGGTCTGCTGTAAGAACATACTGGACAGAGAACTGAAAATTAATGAAGGCTTAAATAATGAAATTGAGGGTGTGCTGTCTCCAAGCACTTTCTAATGTTACTGGCTTCAGTTGTCAAATCTTGGCTTCTTTTAACTTTTTTAGCTCAAATAAGAGCTTATATATCAAATGAGCAATCCACACAGGGAATTTAAGAGTAGGTAGATCTGTTCCTTTCAGGAAATCTTGTGTTTATATTAAGGATTGTACTTGTAAGCCTTGCTTTCCATTTTACCTGTTGCTCTTGAAATTTGAATTTTCCGCAACTCCCTTGACAGAAGCTTGCTTCTTCATGCACAAGCCAAAAATGTGACAGTTTTTAAAACAGACTATTACTTTGGTTTAGTGATACTTTCCTATGGTCTTAAAATGTATCATCTTCTTCAAATGTAACCATGGGTACTTGAAATCCAGATGATGTTCCAGTCTTATTACTGTTATTTTGAGAAAACTGAGTATTGGGAATGATAACTTTCCTTGTGCTAGAGTCTGTATGAGTCAAGGGAAATTAATTCTAATTGTGGTTCTGAGGCTGACAGGACTATTGCTCTGCCAAGGTAGGTCATGAAAAAACATTTTGAAGGAAGGCATTTCTAAGTATCATAATATACGTGTTTTGAGAGAGGCTTTCTTTTAAACTGCAGATGGGCAACATTAGTGATTTTTTTCTTTTTTTTGCATTTTTCAACTGAATAAAGAAGTGCTTCAAATGCTGAGTTTACCAACCTTGTAAAGCTACATGTTGTTCTCTGCACTTTCACATTTAGCATGTGTCTGTAATATTTTACTGAATTAGTTCAATTCCTTTTATTGCCCAGGAAAGGGCTGCTTTTGATACTGTAGTGAAAAGTTCCACTTTCAGAGAAATTTCAGTCTTCCAATTAAGTTTTAAAGCACACAAAGAATAAGATCCTTGACATATAGGAATAAGGTTTGTCTAAGAACTGTCTTCCTCATGGAAAACTGGCTGGGTTGCTTGCCTGAGGCTGGTGGTAGACTGTGAGTGCTTTCTGACTGGGTGCTAAGATACAAATAAGTCATAAGGCACGCTGATAAATGGGGAACTGAATTGGCTGATGGTAGAGCAGGTCAGCTTGTCTAGTCCACTTACAGTAGCTTTTGGTCTCAAAGATTTCCAATCGAGCAGGAGCTGTCAGGGGGCAGTTAGGTCAAGTGCTTTCTTACTGCCTGGCCATGGATCTGGTCAGTGAGGTTCAGTGTCCAGGACTATCTGTTGTGCGTTTTGGAGAATATGGACATGCACACAGGAATTTATCTAAGGACACCTTCACAAAGTGCCGCGTCTCATGGTTATCACTAGTATTTTCCAAAGTGAGTTTCCAAATAGTCTGGAACCCTTGATCCATCTGCTCTGAGTGAATCCAAACTTTTATTTTTGTGGTGCTTTTGGGAAAGCCACAATGCTGGATTTCAACTTCATTCTGTGTCTAAGTAAGATAGTCTGCAAATGAAGCAAAAACTGAGCTTGTATTGCATTTAATTTGCATTTGTACCCCCTAGCTTATGCTCTTGTGTAGTTCCCCCCTGTAAGGAGACTTTTCTTTTTCACTTTTGTTTTGTTTGAGGTTGGTGGTTTTTTATGTGTGTGTGTAAAGGCTGTATCACAGCTTTGCTCTTGCCATGTTCATGTTAATGCCCCTTGAATTCTAAAAAACTCTGTTTTAAAATCTTTGCTTGTGTGACTTTGACTTTAATGGCACTAAGCCATGGATAATTGGCTCAGTTTCCTAAAATTCCACAGCCTGTTGTTAAGATAAACATTTCTAGGTTCCCAAGAACACAGACACATATATATGGTAATATACTGATTATACAGAGCAACCTTTAAACAGCAAATTCTTATTTTCCTATTTTATTATTGATGTTTACACACAAGTGTCAGAAGCAGAAAAATGACTTGACAGAATAATTGTGCCAGTTTTTAAACTGCATTGTAGCCTTTTGAGAAGGGCTGTGAAATGGCTTTGTTTTGCTGCAGCCATTAGCCCCTAGGGGGGAGCTGGGGGGAAGCAGTCCTGCATTGGAATGGTGTGTGTTGAGATGCACCCTCATTAGTCAGGGGCACATGTCTCAGCTGCTGGGAAGGCCATGTGACCAAGGCTTTGGTATAAGGCCCTGGATTGTTGGCTGTTCAGGAATTTGTGGTCTTATGTCATTCCTCAAAACTAGTACCTAAAGTGGCTTGTAAGGTTCAGATATCAAGAAGTGTTGGCGATCTGGCTTTCTCTGGCCTGAAAAGGGCTGTGATCTGCATTCCCCCAGCCCAAAGCTTTAGAGTGGGGCTATAACTGTAGAGCTCATGACAGAGCTGTGTTCAGTTCACTCATGTCCTCTCAAACATAACAGTGCGTGGTTGAAAGCATTGCTCCCATACACACCTAATCAGAGATGGAAAAAGAAAATGGATATGAGGCCCAGGGATATTAACAGCTGGTTAATAAATGGTGGGATAAGTTTTGAGAAGCTCTGTGCACGTTCAGGGTTGTAAGGCAACCTTGAAGAATGATGGAGGCCCTCACTGGATTGTGCCAGTTGCTCGAGCATGTGGGGAGGCTTGCTGCCAGGGAGTGAGGGCCAGTGATGCTAGTGAGCCAAAGCAGATCGACTTAGCATCTTACTCAGAGCAGGAATTGGTGGTCTGACTGTCCTTGGAGGTAAGCTTCCCAATAACTGTCTTTGAAATTGCTTCTTGCAGCAACAGGGTATTTAAATGTCTTAATTTCTGGGAAAAAAAAAATAGGATGTTCTTACTCAACAGATGGGGTTTTGATTTGTTTGTTGGTCTTATTTTTTAATTATCTTTTTATATAATTATTCAATTTTGTCCAAAGCAATAAACTGAGTCTGAAAATAAGTGGATCAGGACACAGGAGTTATGGTGTATGCGTTTTGAGTTTTGTGTTTGTTTTGTTGGGGATTTTTTTAGCGCAGTTTGCAAAGAATTTCTTATCCCTGCTCTCCCTCACTGTGTGCAGTAAGAAACTGTAAAGAAAAGCACCAGTCTTGTTTTATATGATATTTTGTGCAAATATCTTCAGAAGGTCAGATATTAAAATTTGAAATAATGACACTTTTTTCAAATCCTGTAAATCAGTATTTTTTAAAATTTAAATTGTACCAACTCCACGTAGACTCTTAGAAGTCATTGCGGAGGGTGAGCATTTGAAAACTCCTCTTGTAATAGGAGAAGAACAATAGTAATGCAAAACAAGATTAAAATTGCCCCCTCTCCCCCAGGTTTTAAACCATGATAAATATTTGGTTTGAGCCAGTTTGTTCTTTGTTTAGAGTTACTTGACTAAAACTCTTGGCCCTAACTTGCTGGCAATTAGGTCTATTGTATTTTTGATTAAACAGAAGTAGTGGTGGTGGGAAACCAGCATAGTAGCATGGTCTTTTGGCTGTCTTCCCTTGCTCTTTAGTGTTGCCCTGAGGAACAAAGTATGGCTGGGCTGGCTCATCAGGGGTTTAGCTTGGAATGGGAACAGATTTTGCTTTGAATATCTTTACCTACTGCCTGCTGTCTGAGGCCCAGCCACTATTCAGTGAGTTCTTGGGGTTTTATTTTGCTTCCCCTGTACAAGAGCTAGTTCATGTGTGTGTAGTGCATTTGTGATACTCTGCTCTTTTCTGGGCAAGTGCTCTCACTGCTCCTTCCTGGATAGGAAGTGAGCTCAGGACTCAGGAGCAGAGACAGTGGTGTTACCTCAGCTGCTGCAGCTCAGAGGACTTGTGGTAATCAACAGCTCTCCCCAGCTAGCAGAAAAGCTGTACCCAAAATTCTCTTTTGAAAGCTTTTGGGGTTTATGGAGAAGTAAAGGAGTGGGGACTTCCATTCTTTTGTGGTGTATAAATACAGAGAACTTTTCATATTTCTGTTATCATTGTTCCCACCCCTGTTATTTGAGGACCTGGTTTGCTGCTAGTGTACTCATTTTCCCCATACCTGAGCTCTTTGATACCTGCCTTTTTTTAGTGGTACAAGGTGGTATGCTGGTACACATGGTGTTTATGTACCAAAGCTGATGCTCTTGTATTCTAGCTTGTGTATTCACTGTGCTTGAGGCTGGAGTCCATACATACTAAATATAACAGCAGCCTAATCCAAAAAGATTTGGTGGGTTTTTTGTTTTGTTTTGCTTTTTTTAAGTCATAAGGTCTTATCTTCAGCAAGTATTGGCCCGTGCCTTTTGATCTACCTCAGTGAGCACCTTGCACGTGCATGGGTGTGAAAAGAAAGTACATGTTTGCAGTGTTTATACTTTGCACTGCCATACCTCTGAGCTTTGTTTTCTTTCTTCACGAATTCCTTGTTTGCCTGCACATGCAGTTGTCATACACTCTGCACTAGAGGTGGTGGTCAAACAGCTTTCCCTTTCCAAGGCAGGTACACAGCTGAAGATCTCCCAGCCAGGAGCACGAGGTGCTGCAGGAAAGGGAACGCACTACTTAATATTTTTGCAGTTTTTTTGTTCACTGAGAGAGGAGGGTGGTGGGGAGGGCATGGTTTTTGGCCTATATTTAATAAAAGGAGAGGGAGCTGTAAAAAGCTCCCAGTGTAATGTGAGCCTTACACGAGGAAGAACTATTTATAGATCCCTGCAATATTTGCCTGAAGGAACTTGAGAGCAGAGCAGGGCAGTGTTACATAAAGCTGGGTGAGAGCACACTTGTGCCCTCACAGCTGCGAAGGTCAAATCCAGGGCTTGTCTTACAGTAGGCTTCCACTGTCCCTTGCCCTGAGGGGAGAAGAGACTGATGGGCTCCTTCTGAAGGCCAGATCCTAGTGGTGAGAAACTTTGGTTTGTGGACAGCAGTGGTGTGGTTTTCTTTTAAGGGGCTTATTATTTGTGATGTTTTATCATTTTTTGAGAAAACATGACTGTCTTGATTGATGACAATGGTCAAATAAAGGCAAACAGGGTCACAGCAGCAGCTCTGGGGACCTTGAGAGTGAGATTTCAAGCTGTGCGTGATTATATTATGGTTTAAGCTGCTTTTTGGTTATTGCTGCTGGTATTCTGGCTTTTGTTCTCTAGTGGTGCCTTTTTTATTCTAAGTGACATTACCACGCCACTGGCAGTTAACCAGGTATTGTTCTGGTTTTGGATGCCTTTATTAGCTTAGTACTTGTATGTTATGAGGCTTTATAAGAGAGATTTTAGAAACCCTTCAGATCTTTAGCTTGAAAACATTTTTTATGGTTTCATAGGCAGAAGAGCCTCTCTTAGGGAGGCATACACCTGCGAAGATCCTTCATAGCATGTGCCATTAACACTGGGTGTTGATACTTTTCTGAAAGATTGCATTTGGCTAGGTCAAAGCGTTCCTAACCCTACTGTGAAGGAGAAAAAATTCCAAAATCAACTAAAACAATGGAATATGATTTGAATGTACTATAAAGCTGGCTGTAAAATTTTGGATAAGGTTGTAGTCTGGAGTTATCCAAGATGTTTGTCCCTTTAGTTTTGACTGTAAAATTACTGGATCTCTTCTAACATGAGAAATGCAGAATTATGTAAAGTGCTTGAAGGTAAGTAAACTGCTTCTCACATTCTGTCACTCATCTGACACTTAGTCTCTTTATGTCCCTTGAGTTAGAGGTTTTAACTAAGCAAGTCAGCATTTTGCATGTTTAAAAGGCAGCTTCTGAGCAGAAGCTAAACCCCATGGTTTGTAAGAGAGTATATACTACAGCACATAATTAAAACAACTCAGTAAATTATCTGGGATCATATTCAGCCTTTATCTAAAAGTTAAACAGTGAATGTTTATGTATGTGTGTGTGTGTAAAAGCCAGACCTTTTGCAAATGGTTGTTTCTTCAAGGTCTGACAAAGTGTGTTTAAATGGAAGAAGGCATTTTGACTGGCTTTTGAACCCACCCACTTAGTGAAGAAACTGTTTATAGGTTATGAAAGAAATAAAAAGTAGCATACTTCAAGCAAGTCTAACTTGCTTCAGTTGATTATTTTCCCAAACAACAAGGGTAAGTGAGCACGTTTATCTTTTTACAGGTGAGACAGACACATAAACTAGTTTTGATTTGCTTCAGTGTCTACGTGGAGCATTTGCATCTGAAGAATTTTTTTTTTTGGTGGGGGGTAAATAAGAACCTTGAGGGTTGTTTTTAAACAACTTAGTAAAACTTACCAGACTTAGAGTAAAACAGAGTTGTTTAGTAGATTTACAATGTGACGCACAAAACAAGGAAGAACGTTTCTGGTGGGACTCTTTCATAAAAGGGTGAAATTTGCACATTCTAAAACCCTCTGATGTGTTTAAGCAGCAGTTAGTAAATGAGAATTAGTGAATTAGTAAATGAGAATACAGGGCTCTGAAGCTCCAGGCAGATGTGAAGAGTAGAAAGCTCTCTCAATCCCTTGATACCTTGTGGTTCTGTCTAAATTAGCAAATACTTTGGTCAGTAGGGGTGGGTGACTAGATCAAAACACTGAAGCTTCTTAAATCTTCATTACTGATTTGAGGGGGTTACTTTAGATTAGGTTTAGCTTGTCACCTTGGGCTGAATGTCCCCACTGACCTGTGCAGTTTGAAGCTTCTTGAAGGAGAAAATTTAATAGGTATGCACAAGATGACTTGTCAGTGATGTAGCCCATGGGGCTACCTGAAGTTTCATGTCCCTGTTAGACAGCAAGTAGCATTTGAAGTGCATCTTGGAACAGAGTTTTCAAATTCTTACTCAAAAGGGAATTGACAGTTCATATGCACCAGAGCTATTCTCCAAAACCAGCCAGCTCACAGTAAATGGTTTTGCTTCTGCCCTAAACCAAACAGCATAGTTAAATTATGTATGAGAGTATGCATAGCAAAAGGATGACCTGGAAGATTTCAGTCAGATGTTCTGGAAAGATATTTTTCCCCTCTGTTAAGGAAGTATTTCTTTAAATTGGCAGATGTTCACAGTGTCCCAGTTGCCATTTTAGACTACTGAATAAAAGTAGTATTTGAATCACAAAATCTGAGCTGGATAACCAAAAATGGTTCAAAGCTTAATGATCACCAAAGGGTGCAGCATGTGGGTCCTGGGTAGCACGTTAAGAGTTCTAGATGTTTTGTGACTACAGTAAATTGCTGTTGCTGCAATCCAAGATGGTGGTAAGAATAATGTTGCAAAGTTGTGGGTAACGTATTTGGCATTGCTGGGCTCTAGGTAAGTACATGGCTGAATTCCTCTATATCTTCTTCTGCTTTTGATGGAGGAAGAAGGATTATTTAAAGTCATTTGCGTACTGAGATTCAGATTTAAGTTGTGTTTAGTGCTGAATGCAGAAAAACTTCATCTCAAATGGCAGTGAAAAAGCAAGTGGTTTATTTTATTTGCTTGTATATGTGAAATTTGTGGTGTATGAAACTCAACCCCTTCCCCACAAAACAAACTGCGAAGAAAAAAGGAACAGATTTCTTTTAATGTCCAGAACCCAAAAATGGCTGACTGATGTGGAGATTTTTTTTCTCCCTCTACCTCAAAACCATCAAATTTCAGCTGTTGTCTAATGTAAATGTGTCTGTTAGCTTTGAACTGCTTTGCCTAGATAGCTGGCAAAACTGGATTGTTTTGGGGTTTTTTTAGGTGGAACACAGAGCTGACTAATCGCAGCTTGGTTCTTGACTTGTCTTTTGTAATCTGGGCTGTCACAGGTACACTACAGTCAGTACCCAATGTACTTCTTCATCAAGTCTTGGTTATGTTGCAGTCATAGTCCAATCTATTGTGTGGATGTAGTGTTAGATTGCAAAGGTGTTGGCTCTATGCAGAATTTAAGGTCTTGATATAGTAATCATGCCAATACTCTGTTTTAGGCATTTATTGGGTTAGACCAAAATCTGAGCATTCTACAGAGGTGGTGTGCAGGCGCAAGTCTTTGTGCTTGTGTGATCACTCTAACAAAGTGCAAGGTTGGAATGAATGCCTTTAACAAACAAATAAAGTATTTTCAGAGTAGAATGACCTTTGTTAAAAAGATATAGATGATAAACTTTAGGGAATTTTGCTCTTTCAGCAAAGAGTTTTACACTGAAGAGTTAAGTTCAAACATTCCAAATTAAATATTTCTTCAGTCCCACATGTGTCTATTGGCCTCAAATTGTCATTGTATTTAGACTGGGAGAAATGGTACAATACAGCCAATGGTACAATACAGCTTTTGCCATACTGAGGCAAAAGCTGAATTATGTCATATTAGGTAGGAGAGGAGTTATTTAAATCCTATATGCTGGCTGCTGTTGACATATGCAGTAGAAAGAATGAAATGGGTTGAATTTTCATTAAGAAAAGTTATAATCTGATTTACATCTGATTGGATGTCAGATTAAGTACAAAGCTGCAATAATGATTTATATCTGCATTTATATGTCAGAAGGAGTAAATACCAAAGAGTGCAATAACAATTCTTACCATCTTGTTTATGAATATTGTATGTGCAGGTGACATTGACTAAAGAATAATATTAATGTTGTGTATTTCATGGGGACAGCAGCTACCATGTCCACTTCTCTTCGTGGCTGTTTTGACAATCTGGTAAATAGTGCTCAGGTGCAGTTTGTTTTTATTTTCTGCAATGGGAAGACTTAGAAGTTTGAAGGACAAGTGTGCACTGTCTGGATTAGGTGGTAATATTTGCCTTGCAAGGGAGGCCATGCAAACAGTGCCTCCATAGGTTTTAGAGGTGTCAACTACATTTCTCCCCTGTGTGTATGGAAACTAAGGATATTCAATAAGTCTGAAAGGAAGCAGACATACACATTTATGCTGGCTTTCTTTCCTCCATGATACAAGGTTTTAAGATCAAGGCAAATTCTCTTCCTTAATCCTGAACTTTCTCATGTAGATGCTCCACATGTTTCTGCAGTAGACCAGGCAGACTGACTATTGTGAATTTTGGGAGGGGTTGGCTTTTGTTCCTTCTTTGTGCTTTCAACCTTATTTTTTTCTAGTTTCTGTAAGTGCCAACAGTGAAACAGGTTGTGTGAAGGAAGAGCACTGATGACTTTTGTTTCTGGATGTGTATCTCTGTTTACTCTTAACAGATACAAGGTAGGAGCTGTTGTGGAGTTCACAGGAGGGGGAGAACTGGTTCTATGGTACCTCACTGGAGTGAATGTTAAGAGGTGAAACTCGTTCATCACAAACTTCTAATGCAAACTGGGATGTTATGTTCTGGCCAAAAGTCTTTTTGGTGAGGACTGTGTGGGAGAGAGTCAGAAATGAGAAGAGATGGTCAGGTATGTCAGATGTTGGATGTCATTTGTTCAGAAAAGTTGCAAGATCTTAAATTCCCAGTACTCACTTGAAGACTACACACAAATCTCACTGTGCTTATCAGTGTTATTTCATTCAGGAGTGCTGTTATGTTCCTGGCTTCCTGAGGTTGCTAAGTCAGGGCCTGAGGAGGAGGGGAGAGGAGGGCAAGAAAAGCTGAAGAGTGCTGTTGGTGCTTTTACTTACTTAATCCTAGTCATGGCCTTGCCTTGTTCATAACAACAGACTTATCTAACAGTTTCCCAAAACAAATGTAATTCATAGATGTGTGGTAGCAGCTGGGACAAAACTGAGCCTGTCTAATCAGTCAGTCTGTGCATTTCCAGTACTTTTTCTTGTTTATAGCTTAAACTGTTTCTATCTTCAGTGTAGAGGGGAAAATTAAGATTTGCATTTTGATTCCAACTTCATTTGAGCAACTAATTTCTAATATCAGTAATCTCCCTCTTGTTATTTCTAAAGAGCCACTTGAAAAGGGACCATTTTAAAAGTATTCAGTACAAGTAACCCCATTGTTCTTTTCAGTATGTACTGTGATAGTGCAGGAATAATGGATGCTCTGCAGGGGAGCCATAACACTTTCTGTTAAAGCACTCGAGTGAAACTTTCTCTTCCTGCAGCTCCCACAGTAGAGTATCATTTTTATTAGGGTATGGTACAAATTTATCATTTGATTTAGTATGTTCCTTTAGCTATTATGGTCCTTACAAAATACAGTTTTTGAGTCTCTGAGTGTGAGCACTATTTCCAGGTTAAATGATACCGTACAGGAATACAAATGTATGTAATTGAGGAAAACTTAATGAAATGTTATTTTGCGTGTAGATGTGTTTTTTCCAAGAGTTAATATTGCCCATATATTTTCTAGTTATGATGTTCTGATTTCAGTGCAAATGTATCCTTGTTGAGACCCTCTGAAAGGGGGAGAGAATTTTGCTTTTTTGTTCTAATGCTTGTGCTGATGGGGAAAAGTAGGTAGAGAAAAGATGATGCTGGTGCAGTGTTCCAGCTTTGTTGCAAGACTTCTCTGAAACTTACTCCCAGAAGGTCTAAACACCTGATCTTTGTCTTGACAGTTTAGAGATGGATATTTGAGTCTTGCAGTGAATTTCTAGAAATACTGTCATGTTTTGGTGGAACAATAATGTTATTGAAATTATATAATGTTATAGAAATGCCAGAAAACAAGATGCTAAAATACTGAGTGTAATTTTAACAGCAAAATAAGATTATCTGGACATATTCCTAGAGATTAGAGAGAGCCTTTTTCAATAGAATTCTCAAGAAATCTGTTATATATCTGGCTCTCAATGAAACGCTGAACATAGCATGTTCTGTTGCTGCACTTGCATATGGAATTGCATGCACACCTGCTGCTTGCAATTGTGTCTTCTTGTTGTCTTTCTGTTTTTCCCATGTTGTCTGGGTGTTCCTGTGTGGCTTGTTCTTCAGCTGCTGTTTATGCCTTGTAGCTATTACATGGATGAAGTCTTTCAAGTCCTTTCCCAAGTCTGTTTTTCTGTAATCTCATAATTATATTTTCCTCTCCCAGCAGCAGGGAGTGTTTGCATCTTTTCTTACGCTGCTGATAACCAAAAGCAGTACCATGCCACCATGCAGTGCCTTTAGCTCCTTACACAGAAGGTTTGCCGAAGTTTTGGGGAGAAATGTGCTCTTCTTCATTCTTTCTCTGGACAGTTTCCTCTTGCTGGGGACATCGGTATCCAGCCTTGAGGGACTTTGTTCCCAGTTTGAGGCTGAGGCACTGAGGAGCAGTAGTGTGGTCAACCCCTTAAGCCAGTGCACCTTGAGTTTAGTTTTCTGTGTACTCTGTAAAGGGAGCAGAGGTGCCAGCTGCCAGTCTGTCAGTGAGGGGCTGGGGTGTGCAGTGGAGAGGAAAGTCTAGTAGGGTTATAGAATAAACTTCTAATCATTGCTGTTTCATTTGCTATCAGTTGATTTCAAATTATGATGTTATTGATAAGTGCCAGTAGATCAACCAGGGATGTGCTGCCTGTCGGTATGAGCTGGCTCATACAGATGCTGGGTTGCACAGAGCTTTGGCTTGGCTGACGTGAGAGAAAGTTGGTGAATGAGCCAAGGTGAATGGACTGTGCTTACAGCGAGTTGGGGTAGGCAAAAATATGGATGTTTAATCAGCTGTTGGTAAAAAACATGGTACAAGGAATGGTACTTTGCTACTGTGCGAGGTGCAGAGCGCACACAACTGTGCAAAGTGCAGAGATAGGCAGTTGCTTTGTGAAGAGTGTTGGCATTTTAGTATTTGCTGAATTTTTCCAGTTAAACTAATGTTTAAGGAGAAGAAAATCATGTGTCCTGATATACACTGTTTGGAGTGGCTTGAATTGAACATTTGTTTCTTTTGTGTTCTGCAGACTTCTTGAAGCCAACTCTGGCAAAGAGAAGGAGTTCCATCTGTGCCAGCCAGCCCCAGTCTCCAGTGCTGGTCCCCCTGATGGCACATTGCACAAGCCTGTGAAACTTGCCAAGCTGGACGCCACAGCTTTGCACGACTGCACTTTGGCCGCCACCGTGCCTCCCTCGGAGCTGTCGAGCCATGCAGTCCTAGCCTGCGACACAGGCATTCACGAGGAGCACTATGTAAGCGAAGGGGTGGAAGATGATGTGCCAGACTGCAGAGAGTACAGAGATGCCTGCACCATTACTGGTAAGCAGTCAAATCTTTCACCTTGGTAAGCGTGTGGAGGTGTAGAGTTAAGCTTCTGTTCTTAAGCTCGTGGTGGGGTATCTGCTTCATGGACGGTGCTGCGACTGTTCTGCACATTTTTCCTTGTTTAAGAAGTGATTTCACAGGCACCAGGATTTTCAGTGAAAGCACTTTGTAACGTTTAAGGTCCTTGCAAATAGGCCAGACCAATGACAGCTGTGAATCCAGGTTACTGCATTTATGTACTAGGGAAATTGAACCGTTTGAAAGTTTGTTTGGAAAATAGCCAAAGTCAGGGATGAGGAGAAGGGAACACTGCAGCATAAAGTTTATGGAATGCTTGTCCTAATGTTCAGTATAATTTAGATTTTTATTTTCATAAGAGAGTTGCTTTGTGGGAGAAAAGGGATGAGAGAAATGGAATCCAACATTTTTACTGCACGTATTTTTGCTTTTCAAAGCCATTTAATTTTTTCACATTAGTTCTGGAACAGTAAAAGTTAATGTATATCGAATAGCTTCTTATGCATGCTTTTATGAAAGGTTGAATACCTTATTATAGATTCATACAAATAAATTGAATATGTGTTGAAGTATGGTATTTTAAATAGAATTAGATTCTTAGTGCTGTGGTCAGCTGACCCAATTTTTTTGTGTTTGAATAATCACTGTAAGTCAGTTTAGTCATGGTTATGGCCATGAAATGACAGGCAGTTTCCATTCCAAGTGCATAGTTTGTTGGCTGAGCTGTGAGGCTTCTTTTAGCCTAACATGACCTTGTGAGTTCTAAGTCCTTTTGGGAATGTTTGAGGAGTCAGCTGAGTTTTTGGAAGGGAGAAGTGAGATGTCTGAGAAAAACAGCAATAAGACTAAGGCCATTCTACTTGGCAGCCAGATGCTTTTATCCTGAGTTACTTTCAGCCCTTTCTAGAATTATCCTTAAGTCACAGAACTAGTTAATGGTGACTGTCAGCAGCTGCTTTAGTAGCATGCGTTAGCTTAGCTCAGCCCAGCAGCTGTGTAGTTATTAAGGGTTGATATTCTGAAAAAAAGGAAATAGAAAGAAGGGCAGAGGTGCTCTCAGGTCCGTCCTGATTTCCCTGGGAAGACAAACAGCAGGATTAACACTGGAGTCACTTTGTCAGGTATGCATCCACATCTAATAAATGTTTTGTTTAAAGAAACTAACTTGCTGTCCTTCCTTCCTTGTTTTCATGGATTTAGAGCTACTTAACTGGTTTGTTCAAAAATGGGTCATCCTTTTGACTTCCATGTAGGTATTTGCTTGTTAGGTAGTCTAGAAACTACACATCACATAAATGCATTCCTGGTAGTATAACTGGTTTCCAGGCCCCTTGTAGAATGGGTCTTGCAAGGCTGTGGCCTGTCTCCACTTCACCCCCTCTCCTCCCTCCCCTGTTAACAGGAATTTAACTTTGTTTTCTTGTTTCTGACTATAAGCCTATAAGGATAACTATAAGGATAACAAACTTCTTTTGTGAATTAAGATGCCTTCTTGATTATGGTTCCTTGAAAGGAAAGACAAACTCACTTTTTAAACTTTTAAGAAGTTTTTATTAAATGGAGGCCAGTGCATGTTCTTGCTACTTCACATTCCTTCAAGCCTGGTATAGTTTCTGAATCTTTCTTCTGCTTAGCTGTCAGCCAAGTGTTTTTTACAGATTGATTCTAAATTGCTTTTTTAAATGGATTTGCTGTTCTGCGGTGTCAGATTTGTACTGTTTGTGACCTGAGGACAACATGATGTGGCTTGCAGTAGAAATAGCAGTGGTTTTGTTGATTGTTTGGTTAGTTGGGGTTTTTTTTTTTTGGTGTTTATGGATTTTTGAGTTTCAGCTTTTTGTTGTGTGTTTTAAAGGTGTCAAAGGGTGCAAGCTGGAAGTAAGGAATTGGTCTCATATTCTTTCTGTAAAGTCTTTATCAGTATTGTGGGCAGGTATGCAATATATACCCTTGAAACAATCTGAAAGATACCACTTGATTGAATTGTCAGGATTGTCAGAGGTTTTAACATGAAGACTTTGCTTAGTTCTGATTGACAAGTTAGCACTATTTACACTTTTAAATTGTTTTTAATTGTTGTGGGAAAAAAATTTCTCATATCAAGTCTTCATATACCATACTTTTTCTTCTGATGCCAAGCCTTGACTCATCCTGGAGCTCAAGTTCAGTAATCAGGGTAATCTATAGTTTTTTTAGTCTAAGATTTAACACCTACGGCCTATTGTAAAAGCTATCTGCAAAAATTCTTGCAAATAAAGGCTTGAGCATAGTTAAGAAAAGAATGGGAAACTGAGGCACAGTGTGGTGTGGTGATGCTTTCTGTAATGCAACAGATTAATGGTAATTGGAGCTATCTCTGATATAGCTAATAGTAAATTATAGGATGTGCACGTTTTGCTGTTTAACTTTTCAAGACCATTGATGCTCAAAAAATTTTTAATGCTGCTTCCTTTTTTTTTTTCATTACTGTTTTTGTTTCCTGTTGTGTTTGCAGGCAGTAGAGAGGCACTTTGGCATTCTCTGTCAGCAGCACTATCTTTGCTGCCTGGAACCCAAGAGCAAATTCAATGTAGCTGAGAGCATTGCACATTCTGATTGTGCTAAGTGTGTTTTCTTGGATACAGAGCTGGCTTAAACATTTCCTGTCCCCAAACCGTCTCAGAATTGTGCTTGAACAGATTTCTGTGGGAGCGCAACTTAGGGGTATTTTAGGCAACTGGTCTGGGTAGAATCCTTGCTCTGCTTTTGTGTTAGAGAGGAGATGAAGGTTACTTTTTAGTTAGGTCACACCTCTGATCTGTCCTATTGTGTGGCCTAAAAGCAGTTATGTTGGCATAACAGAGGCAATAAGCACTGCAGGGCTGGGCCCAGGTGACAAAAAAAAGTGTGGTGAAAAATTTCCTTGAGCCAGTGTCTGAGGGAGGGACAGCACCATAAAAACACCTTTCCCAGTGAATTTGATATTAAAGCACCATCCAAAGCTCATAGGTGCTGCAAGTGAAGCTTTATGCAGGTAAATGCATCTGAATCTGTGCTGACTTTAGCACAGAAGGACAAATGAAATAGGATAGTTGATGCGTTGAAAAAAATTGTTTGTGAATGTTTTAAGAGTTTATATGAAAAAAGTGCTGGTGGAGCACATACTTTCTAAACACTAAACCTGAAAATGGATGCAGTAGCTGTTGTAATAGATTTTTTGTTTTGTAATACTTCATGTTAGGTTTTGTTAGCAAGATTTAGGAGAAAAGGTGAATGTAATCTTGACTTGAAGTTTCTATTGCTATTGATTGTGGAGCTCCTGTAGGTAAACGGGCAGGAGACTCAAGTCCTGAGGTTGGTGGACAGTAAGGCAGTACTGCATGGAAGTGTCATGGTGCTGCTACATGTGGGAGGCACCTACCGTGTCCTAGTTGGTTTTATCTCCTTTTAACTTTTCTTTTTCTTGCTGCTCCCATTCATCCGAGAGCATAGAGACAGGAATACGGATGTAGCACCATCTAGTGTTCCTTTTGCTAGAAAGAGAGTGGAAATGCTTTTAAAGGTCTGTCTGTCTTTTCTGTATTTGCAGTGGAGACCTGAATACTTTCAGTCAGATGTTGGTGAAAACAGCAGCTGGAATTGGGAGCTTTCTTCTCTAACACCACAGCCACCCCCATCTGATTTTTTGTAGAGCAGGAAGGGCTGTAATCTTGACATGAAAAAGCAGAGTATCACTAAATTGCTCAGTAGTCCCAATTTTATGAATTACAAAAGCCTCTTAGTCTGATTGTCTTTCTTATCTGTCAGCTGCTGTCAGACAAACCCTGTCCTCCTGGAAAATGGAAAGTAGAGTGGGGATGGAAGTCTGAAATATCACTCGATATTACTCTTGTGATAGCTGTCTGACTGCCAGAATATTTATGTTAGTCTTTTTGTTTGTGTTTTTTTTCTTTTTTTCTCTTAAAATATGCATAACACAGTATCCTTAGACATCTTCAGTAAGTTAACTTGGTCTGCTTTTGCATGTCTGAATACTCACTATTTGCAATGATTTTGGTATGGTGTTCTTTGTAATTCAAGAGCTAACTGCTTAATATGCAATGTAGGTTTCCTCATCCTTCTCTGAAAAGGGAGAGAATGAATGGACTGTAATTTAAATTGCCTAGCTCCTTCATTAGTTTGCATGATTCATTTGTTCATTGTACTAATTACTCTTACTAAATGCATGTAGGAGTGTGTTTTCTCGCTGTTCAGGACAATTTCCTCAGGGCTGTTGAATTATTGGGAAATGCTTTCTGGTAATAACCTGTTCTGTGTCTTACTTTGCAATTAACACAAGTAGATTGATTGATTTATTTATTTTTTAAAATTTTCTAAAAGCAAAGTTGCAGTAGTGGAGGGGTCAAACCATAAAATGTCTTTTTTTTCTCAGCAGGAAGGTATCTGTGAGAAGAGTTGGTATTGCTTGACCTTCATTGCAGGTTGTGTAACTTGCACGTTACTGCAGTGACTGCAGTGGAAGTTGTCATAACATGCAGAGAAACTAACTTTCTCTTGCTGTCAAGCCTCATTCACACAATCTGCTAGCAATGTTTGGTGCAGAAAGTTTTCTCTGTGTTTTCATCCTGTTTATCCTTATTCAAGCTTTAAATATGTTCCCATATGAAACAGAGATTTCGTTCTCTTCCACCAGATTACCACTCTTTGTGGCAACATCAGCCAGTTTTGATAACTGACTGATCTTACAGATAAGTGGTATTGTTCTGACCATTTCTTTATGTAATCACTTTATTTTAAAAGACATGCTCAGGGCCCACAGAATTTCCATTCCATTGTGTGTGTGTCCCCCAAGATGCATGTTTTTGTGTTCTAAGGCTGAATGTCTGTTCCTTCTGTTTCAAGTGTGATAAAGCATGATTACTCAAAATTAACTCAGTGGGGACTTAGGGACTTACTGGTTGTTGTGAGAGGTGATGGAGAGAATGCTGCTCCTGTGGCTGTTCTGTTCTAGGTGCGTGAGTTACCATCAGAAGCTGTGTGCTTGCTATTCTGAGACTGTTCAACAGGGTGCTCTGGTTGTGTTTGTTACAGGCCTGCTGGTTGACTTGTAAGCTTTAAATGGTTAAAAAAGTATTGAAAAAATATTGACAATTTTGAATTGTTTCCCTTTATTTGAACCTCTGAGTTCTGTTGGGGTTACCTTTCTCTTTTACTGTTGTGGTTACCTTTATCTTTTAGTGGAGCATAACTTGCTCTAGCATTTGCTTCTTTTTCAGCTCCTGATTTGGAGTGGGACTTCCATGTTTTTCTCAGTGTAAAATATTGCTTGGTGGAGCTGGAACTCGAGCAAAGAGCATAAGAAATGCTCTGCTGTGTTGGACCAGCCAGCTCAGGACTGTGTTTCTGACTCCAGAAACCACAGATGCTGGACATGGAGATCACATACTCAACCACTCTCAGTAGTCTACTCTCAGCATAAGTACCCCCATCATGCAGAACTGTTTAGTGTTGGAACCTGTCTATAGTTTTTTCTTATCTGGGTCTGCTGATTGTTTTACCCTGGAAGTTCATGGTTGCTACTCCTGTGTGGGGTGACAGCAATCTTACACTGTTTCTGTCAGTATTTGTCCTAGTTATGGAGGATTTTGGTGAATATCAGTTCTTTCTCCTTATGAAGTTACCTTCATGATTTTGAAAAACCTTCATAATTTTTACACCCCTGCCTACTCCTCTCCCAGATTTCTTAGTCTCTCCTTTAAATAAAGCTATGAGAGTGTGAGTCCTTACCTCAGCTCATTTACTTTGTTATTGTCACCAGTCTCCTCCTGTAAGCTTGATCTAGTTTTGGTCTCTTCTCCCTCTTTCCCAACACTTCTGTTAGCAGCTATTTCTAAATTCTGAATGCTTTTCATTTCTCTAAAGTGTTCCAAAAATGCCAGTCCTGTTAACATGAGGTGGTGGCTCCTTCGGCATGACTGGAACAATTTTATGAGTCTGACTGTACTTCTGTGTAGCATACTCTGACAAAATTATCTTATTCTCTGTGCCTGCTGCATCATTGCCTCTATTTTGAATTTTCTGTCTGGCTTTTGGTGCATTCTCAGTCAACTTCATGCAGATTCTCCCCCTCTCATATTCTGCCCCTCTCACATCCTCCCCACAGTTGCTTTCCAGCTCTTACCCTCTTCCAATAACCTGGTGTTTTTTTCTGATTCCTCTCCTGTGTCAGGTTGTTACACCACCTCTTAATCTGTATCTCAGGCATATGTTTTCATTCTATCAAGAGTTATCTTTTTGTGGTTTGGTGACATTTGGTTGGTTGGTTTTCCCTTAAGCAGAATTCTGCTGTGCTCCCTGTCTAGCCCTCTTACTTATTTATTCTTCCTAATATGATCCATGGTTTTTTAGTATGAACTATCAATTCTGAAGTCACTGTGAAAGCAAATGTTGTAATTACAAATCCAGTGTGACATTTTTAAAGACATTCTTCTTAGATCTCCTTTGTTTTGGGAAGCACTTAACATTCCTAAATGTGTACTTTATTTGAGGTAGGGGTGCATGAAAACAGTAAGTGTTCATCGGTATTCTGGGTTTGTTCTTTGGAGAAAGTACTGAAGGCCAGTGCCTAGTAGATTTTTTTGGGGATGTTTTTTTGTTTCGCATTTTTTGTTTTCCTTTTGTGGTGCAATGAATAGTGCAAGAAGACTAAAAAGCTACATATGACTGTTGGTGCATTTAAATATGTGAAAATAACTTTTATTCTGAAATTTAGCTCCATAACATGTGAAGTTCAGCTTTACCTTAATGTATGCATTTGTGTCCATCATGAAGCAACACATTTTTCACTTAAAGTAAGCATCTGTAGAGAGCAAGCTACATGAGATTTAATTCTTATGTTTTGCTTGTGTTTCTGTGAAAGCTTTGTTGACAGCCATTGTTTAGTGGCTGGCACATTTTGTAGCTGAGCTGAACAACAAGCAAAAGCAGGACAATTGCTTTTCAGGGTTTTAGTACTCAGTGATTTATCAATGGGTTTTTGAGACATTTGCAGTCTCTCTTGGCAGCTGGAAGATGCTAATGGTTAATGAATGTGTTTATTCTTACTGCTGCTGAACAGTGCATTGCCAGCATGCCTTTGGTACATGAATAGCTTTTGTTATTAGTCTAAAAGAATGGCCATGGTGGCAAAGTTTCCTTTTATTTTCTGTTTAATGTAAAAATCATGAGTATGTGTGCATTTATCTACAGGGAGAAACATTTCCATACTTTCATTTAAAGCAAAGTTAATTTAAATTTATGGCATAAAGTAGTGTAGGGTCCTAATAGTTTAATGGACTCTCATCACCAAATCTGTTTCAGCTTTTATACCCAGCAGGAATGTGTATGTAGGATGGAACCAAAGCAGGGACACTTCAACCTGGTAAACAATGACATTCCTCGCATTGGAAGTGGTTTCATCTTTGTTAGCTTTGACATTCCCAAATTTATCCTAGTCTTTAGTGGTGTGTTTGGCCAAGCTGAAAAGAGGTTGGCATGGAATATTTTGTTTTCCCATGGAAGACTGGATTTTGTGCAGATTTTTCCATGTTCAGAGGCAGAAGAACCACTGCTTAAACAACTTTGGTTAAAGGTGGCAGGACTTGCAATTTCAAATCATGTCATGCCATGCAGTCAAGTTACAGAAGCTGTTTGAGGAGCCTGAGTTTTAGAGGTATGAGATAGCTTTCATGTTGAAGGGCTTTCCTTCCAGCAGGTTGGCTTTGCAGCCAGCAGTGAGACTTGAAATGTGTAAGGATGCTAAGGCTATCTTTCCCTTTGGACAAGTCCCTATTACTCTGTACATATACCTGTAATTGTTAAATAATGCTCAAGAAATACTTGTAATTATAGACCTCAGTCAATACTTAATGACTGTATCTATGTGGGCCTATAGAACTCAAATAATGGATGACTACAGGCCATGTTTTCCTCTTCAGTAGCGCAGGTAGCAGCCTAACTGTGTGGTAGAATTTCTTCCCTCTGCTTTTCATTTTTATGTGGATCTGTTGGCAGTGATAATGACGAGTTCATTCCATCACTGTCTAAATGGACAGAAAGCATGGGGAAGATGAGGCTGTTGAGCTGTTCCAAGAAGCCAGGAAGTACCTGCTGGGAAAAGATATAGAAAAAGACCATCCTTGTTGAGCTAGATTAAGTGACTAATCTCAGTGTCACATGGAGCAAAATCAGCAATCAAAATGGCCTACTATTTGGCATGGAACAGCCTCAACTTGATGAACTTCGATTTCTTGTGTTACATGTGGCTGGACTTCAGCCTCCATGATGTAGCTCTTTCCTGCAGAGAACCTTACTTTTATTTAACTAGTATGGAGCCAGCACTGGAATTGACCCTTGGCAGGTATTGTGTGTTTTTTATTTTTTGGAATTGTTATTTATTGACTGTCTTTTCTCAAAGATTTAAAACAGAGAAACTTTAAAAAAACTCTAAGAGAGCTAAGTGTTAAGGGTAAGTGTAATACGTATGTGGGAAATAGGACAGGACTGAAAATCAAAGAGAGGAGTATGTGGTCCCATGAAGTAAAGTAATAGATTTCTTTATTCTTCCAGCTTTCTTCAGAGACTTTCCTTGTTTCTCTTGTCTCTTTTTGTTACTGTGGTTATCTACTTCTGTTTCCTCAGCTGCCTCAGAAGGTAGTGACAAGTTATGATATTTTAGTTCTCTTGCAAGAAATGAAAGATTTGCCTGAGAGTGGCTACTGAGGCATTTTTTGTTTGCTTTTGGAGTTTTTTTCTTTTTTTTTGGTTAGGGAGTTGTTTGCTTGCTTGCTTGCTTGCTTTGTGTTTAAGAAGGAGAGGGTATTAGACTGCCCCTCTCTGGCTGTGGGCTGAGCATCAGCTGCTGGGGTTTGATGGGGTGGAGTTTCCTGGAAGATGCTCAGGGTGGGCATGTGATACAGCCTGATGACCAAAGCTTGTGTTTTGAAAGTTGCCAAGCAGCCCAGCACTTCCCTAAGGTCACACCCAGAGTGGAGTTGTGTTACTGCACACTCCACTTCTTTTCAGCGATTGTTTCCTTTTGCTCAGAGGAGGCACTTCTGGGTAGCATGGCTGCTTTGTGCTGTTTGCAAGGTGTTGGCTTCCCCCAGGGCCACAACTCAGGGACACTGTGCTCTGGGAATGATACTGTCTCTGGGTAGTTTTCTTGTGGTCGTTCTTGTCATGACTTGTGTGTTCTGGCATGCCCTTTCTTGAGCAGAGCCCTGACCGTAGCATGGTTCCTGGCAGGGCTGGGTTTATGAACCATTGTTTTTTCCACTTACAGCAATGGGCTGAAAGCGGGAAACTGGCTGGCAAAATGTCCTGTGGGATTTGGAGATTCGGGTAGTGCGGCAGTTCTGCCGGCAGGTGGCAGTTTGTGCTGCCGGCGGGTTCCGTGGAGACCTGGGAGTCCTTTTAACCTTGGGAGCGGAGCTCTGCTCCGAAGCAGATCGGTAAAACCATGGAGATCAGGGATGGTTTGAAACAGAATGCAGACAAGCAGAAACTATATCTTTTATGTTCCTTGTGAGGACTGTACTGATAAGTTGTTTGTATTGCGTTTGTAAAAGCTCCTGCAGGTACCAGGCTCTGAGATTTGTAGAGTTCATTTTCTCTGTGTGTTTACTGTATGTTTTGGGATGTTCTTTGTTTGTTGGCCACCACCCTCCTCATGCCTTTGTCCCTTCTCTTTGTTCTAGGTTCATTCTCTGAATTTGTAATTTGTTCTACTGTGAAGTTGGTGCTGAAATTATCCTTCTTTATCGGTCAAGCTATGTTTTTCTTTCCTACAGTAAGATACATCTATAGCCATAAACAGATGAAACCCAAAGGCCTGGTAGGGAATAGAGCTTGACAGATGAGCTGCTTTTAGGTGACCATGTTGATAGGAATGAGATTTTGAGAGCTGTCTAACTGTGGTTCATGTTGAACTTAGCTGGAGTTGAAGTTAGTTTAACTGAGGCTGAATTGCTTGTTCATGAGGTGCTGGCATAGTTCCACCCATCCAAGTAACACTGACAGCTCCATATGTGTGTAACTCTCCATGGGAAGTGACCTAATGTATTGCATGGCTGTGTGAGTGCAGGATGAAAAGGACAGTGGGTGACAGCACCTGACACGATGCCTTGTGATCTCTGTGTTATGTGCAGAGGGGGAAAGGCATTCCTAGAGGAGCTGTGCTGTCTCCATACAGTCAGCTCCCATTGTTTTAGACTTCTCACTCCATTTCCTGTATGATCAACTCCTTGCTCACTTTTCAGCAGAGGTAAGACGTGAGTGTGCATCTGAAAATACCCACGTGTACTCTTATCTTCACATGCACATGGTTGTCCTGCAAATTATTTCTTTCTCTACATGTGAAAAATTAAAAAAAAAAAAGAGTAGGGGAAGGAAGAAGCCATCTTCCCACCCTCACTTCAGTCTCCACAGTGAAGAGTTAGTTTACTATATTTAGAGCATTTTGTATGGATAGAGATGTGCCTAGAAGAAAGGGAACTGATTAAATAGAAAAGGTACCTAGATCAGCAAGCATAATAAATTTTCTCTAAGGAAATGTAAGCAAGCTGGAACAACCAGTGAAACTTAAGTGGCTCTCTTAAATTGAGGGGCATGGGGTAGAGAGGTTTAATATGTCCAGAAAAAGAGAAATACACCAGCCAGTCAATTGCCAATGTATGAAAACGTACTAAACAAGCTTGATGGTAATCCATTAGTAACTACCCAAGGGATACTGAAGTGGGAAGTAATATGCAGAAGAGAGCTCAGCTGGAGTGTTCTGCCTGTTTTGCATCTTCTTTATGGAAAGAGAAGGTTAGAAATTTTAACAAGAAGTTAACCAGGACAAAAGTCTTTGAAAACGTTTGTTTTAATCTCATTTAGAAAACAGAGAGCATGAGGAGGAATGTTGTCAAAAACTACTGCAAAGCAGACTGAGCACCATCTTCATTTCCTGAGGAACAGGGCGGGGAGAAATACATATTTGCAACAAAACAAGTGAGGTGGGATGTTCATACATTTAAGCTAAGAAGAAACTAAAGCAGTGGAACATGTTACTTGCAAAAATGATGTGAAAAAGAGTTAAATGTATTTATTTTTAAAATATTATTTCTATGAAGTGCTGATATAGAGTTGCAAGAGCATAAGCTGGAAGAACCTGGAATGATCCATGCTTTACTAAGAATCATGAGTTCATAATTCATTAGCTATTTAAATTGGTTTTAATCTGCTTGTAGAAATTGGTTTGCCAAATGTGTCCAGAAAACTGGAAGTTGAAAATTGCTTAGATTACAAAACCTGGAATCATAACAGCAACTCAGAAGGATATGGTTCAGCTACATTGTGTTGTATAATTTTTAAATTAATGATCAGTTAATTGTTTTAAGTGTAAGGTGTTATATTTTTCTCAATAAAATGAAGGTACCACCTAGGACAAGAGGAAGTGCTTTTATATCTGTTGGATATCAGTTAACTTAATCGTAAATCACAATCACAGATGATGTCTTGGGTGCTCCTAGTAGAGAAAGTACTTAATTGTTTATCTTTGCAGTTCTAATCAGAAATAATAAAAAAACCTCTGTGGAAACACAGTCAGGGTCTTCTAAAAAATTCACCTGGTGTTTGGGGGATGGTGTTAGTCTGCATATCTTCTCGTAACAAATGTGTGCATCTCAGAAAAGGGAGGGGAGGAAGAGTGAAGGGGAAGAGATTGTGTAACTGTAGCACTGAGAATATTGCCGTGATTTAAATGGTAAACTAATGGTTAGTCATGAACAACTGTAATCATGGTGTCCTGTTTTTCTAAATAGGCAATTACATCAGAGCTTGGTCCTGTTTCCTGCTGGTATACAGATTTTAAAATTGCAATAGAAGTTAATGACAATAGCATCATAAAAAGTTGCCTTTCCAATTACTCATTAATATCTTTTCCAGTTATTAGGCCTTCTGAATTGCCTGGAAACGCTCAGGATTTATTATATGGTAGAGTAGAAAAATCTTCTTGGTTGACTTGTATTCCACGATAATTCTTATTTCTTTACTGCCTGGCTTTTACATTCTTCTGGATTTCTTTTCCACAAAAAAACTGCATGAGGTTTTTTTCTGTGTGTGCATATATGAGGGGTTTTTTTCCTCCTCACATTTTGTTGGTCACTTCCTTTGCATTCATTTTTTTGCTGCTTTTTGGGATAAAACAAGCCAGTTTACTTACCTGTACAACTGAAACTTTCTCGTCTCATCTATAAAGTCTGTTTCTTTTGGAATCCTAATAAAAAAGAGAAAGACACTAAAGGTTTGAATTTTTCAGAATTTTTATTTCTTTGTTCCCAAGACCATCATCTCAGGCTATGTAGATCCATGCATTTTTCTGAAGAGAAGAGCTAACATTTTGGCCAGAAAAACTCCACCAAAACAACCCAAATGAAAAAAATCAACTCCATATTCTTGAGACTGAACGCAATTAGGTAATCCAAAGATAGACGTATAAAAGAAATCTTTTATGTGTACCTGTACACAGAAAGGTTTCCGAATGTCTAGTGGGTGTCAGAAGGTGTTTTTTAGAAGATAGCTGGCTTTTCTGCATTCAGATGGTTGCAGGCACTGAGATGATGCTGTCAGCAATTAAAAAGGTAGCCAGGGGAAAAGAAAGTTTGTAGTTACAGGCTGGCTCTCATCTTTCAAAGCATGGGGAACAGATCTTGTTTCCCTGTGTAAGCCAGTAGTCCCTCTGAGAGGGGGTCAAGGACCTCTTTAAAATGATGTGTGCAGGCTGATTCTCACATTGCACAAAGCTCCATAAAAATAGCATTGCTGCACATGCAGGGAGAGTTGGAGGACACTCACATATGTACAACAGTTAGCAGAACAGTCTGGATGAAGGCAGAGGAGAATACCTCCTGACAGGTAATAGCAGACTCCTTGCACCATAAAGTTCAACGCAACTTTCCCAAGTGGATTATAGTTCTAATCATCATAATTCTGTACAGTATGTAGGCAGGAGATTGACAGTATGAGTTCATCTTGGTATTCTCTGCCCTGTTGTCTGATAGAATGTTCTTGCAATTTTTAGTGCTTGGGATGCTTTTGACAATGTAATTTCTGGATTAGAAAGATAATAAACAGGTAATTAACGATGTATAGAAAAGTATGTGTTACTTCCCCATTCTCTCCTTCCTCCCGTTCTTTGACAGAGGTGAGTTCCACTAAGTTACGGTGGAATTGCAGGTCTACATCAATCCTGCAAGGTGGGTTTCCTTTACAAAAATTGGTGCCTTTGTCAGGAAGCAGCAAGAGAGGAGCTGCCTTACAGGCAGCTGACAGGATGGGAAGGGCACAATCCTCGTTGGCACAGTGCAGTCCCTTTGTTCCCAAGCAGAGCAAAGGTGCTGGCAGCAGTGGTTCAAATTGACTCTCTAGGGGTCGATCATCAGACAAATGCCAGCAATTCAGGAAGCCTGGACAAATGAGTCAGTGTCAGCAGGGGACAGAAGTGGGGACAGAGGTGGGCACAGGCCTGCCTACAGCACTGCCCAGGGCAGGACCAGGGGCTGGGGTGTACATGGGGCTCCTGGCAGAGGGGGCTGGCAGATGAGTGTGGTCATGGCACTAAAGGTACATGGGAGCACTCAGGGCCTTGACAGTCTTGGCTATTTACTTTGGAGTGAGTCTCAGCAAGAGTTGCAAGAGCTGTGACACTGGTTAAAGAGGGGGCTCTAGTGCACTGCTCTTCCAAAAAAGCCATCGATAGCTCTTCCTTACTTTGTGTGGGGGGTAGGTGTTGTGCTGGACGGTGCAGTTTTCTCTACGTACTGGTGGAAAATGTGCCGATTGATGCACTAAGTATTTACTAAAATACTATGGGTTGCTCAGTTTCTTAATAAATATTTAGCATGATATTGTATTTATTCATGTATGATAATTAAACTTACATATTTAGAACTATCATGATTGTTTTGGGTGTTGACAAGCTCTCAAAATTTTTCATTGTAATGTAATATAATATAGGTTGGAAGGTACCTCTGAGGGTAGTGTGTTCTGACTTCTGCTAAAAGCAGGTCTTTAGAGTAAGTGCTCATAACATTGTTTACTTGACTTCTAGCCTCCTTGTGCTCCTGTTTGACCATCCTCATGGTAGAAAAGTTTCTACCTTGAATTGAGATTTTTTTGTTAAAACTTCCCAGCTACCTCCTGGCCTCAATTTAAAGCTCTAATTTTAATTGTAACATTTTTGCAGTTGTTGTTGGCTGTCGGTATCCATTTTTAGAACTGTGTGCAAACTTGATATATTTGTGAACATGAGGGGCTGCAGCACAGAATGCAGGTCAGATAGTGTCAAAAGGTGCCCTAGAAGTTCCTGTAATCATCTTTACCAGTGTGTCTTAGGTGTGAACTGTGACACTGTTTGCTATTGCAATCCTGGATTTCTGTTTCTTGAGAAAAATCTGCCTGCAACAAAGGCAAAAAAATACAGTGGTACTAAATTGTGGTCAAAGACCAAGTTAAGGAGATATGTAAGGCTTGCAAGCTAGAAGTGATCTGTGAAGCAGAACATCAAAAATGTACATTCATCTGTGCGCTAATCCTTTCTTCATACTCTGGTTGTAACTGGCTCTCTATTCCCCACCATAGCCCACTTATTCTTCAATAAGTGTCCCTACTTCTAGAGGTCAGGCTTTTTGTCACTAAGAGAGCATGCCCTTGTATTGTCTACTAGTAAATATGATATTTTAGGATAATTTGGGCCAGGCATATCTTGTAAACTTGTTTGCATTGAGCAGTTCTTTACATGCAGCAAAATCTTGTTGATATCAAAACAAACTGATGTTTTTCGAGGTTGTATGTATAGTACTCAAGGTAACTAACAGAGATTGTTCCCTTTCCCTTAACAGATGTGTGCAATAGTACCAATCTTCCTGAAGTTGAAATCATCAGTCTCCTGGAAGAGCAGCTGCCTCATTATAAGCTAAGAGCGGATACAATCTATGGTTATGACCACGACGACTGGCTTCACACACCTCTCATTTCCCCTGATGCGAATATTGACTTAACAACTGAGCAAATAGAAGAGACCTTGAAATACTTCCGTAAGTCAGAAACTCAGAAATTGTACTGAGAAACAAATAAAACAGTGCTATTTTTGTTACCTTTTTTGAAGTATCTGTGCAATTCTTTGGAAGCTGTGGAGAGCAAGAAAAATGTTTGTGATATATTGCTTTGGTGTCCAAGATCGTGGTAGATAGAAAATGAAGGGAACACTTAATCAAGAACAGCCATTGCGTTTGTGATTTGTGCATGCACCTTTCCACATTATCAAATAGTGGAGAAACTGAAATACTTCTTTTTGCTTGTGATATCTCTCAAAGAGACTGAAATTTCTATATCTATGAAGCTTAGAAAGCTTAGACTTCTTTCCATATCCACTTTTTTTGAATGTGTTCTCTGACACATTGCACTATCTGGTGGCACTATGTGTCAGCATCACAGAATGACGTTAAATCATTTTGCTGCAGCTTAAGCTTCTAGAAAAGCCTTGTGAAGAACCAAACTCTGACAATTTGGTTGAGATGGTTTGTCCCTCCATTCTTTCTTTTGTTCATATTCAGACAACAAAAAATATTTGTTCCTAGAGGGGACACAAGTAGATTTGTGACCTTTGTGGTTATTCATTCTTTTGTTTGAGTCTGTAGGTTTATCATGGTGAGTGGATTGATGTCTCTCTGGTTTCTTCCACTGTGGGTATTGACTTAGGTGTGCAATTAGAGAAGACGTCTGTGCTTCATCTCGATGACTACGATGCTAAAGCAATAGTGGTGGATTTACATGGATTATAGTAGTACGTAGATTTAGGTAGACTTACTGAGACTTACTGAGACTCTGTAGAGCTTCAGAAGGGATGAGTTACAGGGCTCAGCACAAACCTGTGCAAAGATGGCTTCGTTGCATTTTGAAGCACCTGAACAATCACTCTGTAAGGAGAACAGCTGGTAAAGGAAAGCATGAGTAATAGGAAGAACTGAGTTTCTGATGTTCATGCTTCAATAAAGGGCATGAAGTATTTTAGTAAATAACTTACATATGCTCTCCACCTACCCCCATTTGCACAAAAACAGTGTGAAGGGCAGGGAGACAAGCTAAAGCTGATCTGCGGAATCAGGTGTGCTATCCTGGTTTTGTATCAGCCCATTAGTGCTGTTACAATGATGGCAGAAGCTGGCTTAAATAAATATTTTGAAATGTAAGGTTTCCAAAGCCTTTAGTAACCTGATTAGTCCTGTCTCGTGAATAAAATTGTCTGCGTGGGTGGACTTATTGCAATAACCATGGGAAAAATATTTTGCTAGTGGGACAAGGAACTCAAAAATCCCTGTGGCAGCATCCCTCTTCTACCAACTGAGATCATGGTAGGTGTGTGACTGCTGGGGATGGATACAAAATACAACCTGTGTGGAGGATGAATTGAGAGCAGCCCTGAGGAGAAGGACTTGGGGGTGTTGGTTCACAGCTCAACCTGATCCAGCAATGTGCACTTGTAGCCAAGAAAGCCAAATGTGTCCTGGGCTGCATCGAAAGAAACATGGTCAGCAGGTCAAAGGAGGGCAAGTTCAAGGGAGGTGATTCTCCCCACCTACTCTGTCCTTGTGAGACCCCCACCTGGAGTATGTGTCCAGCTCTGGGGCCTCCAACATAAGAAGGACATGGACCTGTTGGAGTGAGTCCAGAGGGACACGAAGATGATCAGAGGGCTGGAGCACCTCTGCTGTGAAGACACGCCAACAGAGCTAGAGTTGTTCAGCCTGGAGAAGAGAAGGCTTTGGGGAGGCTTCAGAGCACCTTTCAGTGCTTAAAGGGGGATACAGGAAGGAAAGAGAGGGACTTTTAAACAGGCCCTGTAGTGATAGGACAAGGGATAATGGCGTTAAACTGATAGAGGGTCAGTTTAGATTAGTTATATGGAAGAAATTCTTTACTGTGAGGGTGGTGAGGCATTGGAACAGGTTGCCCAAAGAAGCCTTGGGTGTGCCATCCCTAGAAATTATCAAGGTGAGGTTGAATGAGGCTTTGAGCAAACCGGTCTAGTGGAAGGTTCCCTGCCTATGGCACGGTGTTTGGAACTAGGTGACTTTTAAAGGTCCCTTCCAACCCAAACTCTTCTATTACTCTCTGAAAATGAAGCTGTGAACAACAGAGAAATTGGATAGCAGCTGCCTGAAACTGTGAATACTTAACAATTTTATCTAGCTTTTAGCTTACAAGCATAATGACTGCAGCTTTACCATGTTGGCTGTGGTTGTAGATTTCTTCCAATCAACTGGCTTGAATGAAAAAAAACCCTGAGTGTGTAATTCCTGCCACATTGTTTATTTTCTGCTTTTATTGGGAAATAACTGCTTAAAAAAGAGGAAGCAAACAAGGAGATCTTTGATAAAGAAACGTTTATTTCTTACTGCTTACAGGCAGACATTTGTGTATAGATAATAGTTCAAGAAGTTTAAGCAAATTTGGGTCTAGCCTTTGGATGATACCTTGGAAACTGAGATCTCTGACTTTACCCTTGTTCAGTTGCTGTGAACAAGTGACAGACTCCATCTATACATGAGAGTGTAAGACCATAATAACTTTGCATGTTTCAAAATTATCGCATTGATAGCAGACATTGGTGTTGCCTTGCTGTTCACAGTTTTTCAATGTTTTTAATTCTGTAGTTAGAGTTCTCACGCACTTTCTGTAAACATAAGCCATGTTATGGTAAACCAGCCAAATGTTTTCATTCTTTCTCCTAAGGTGGAGAAGTTTGATTGATTTCTCCTTTGACCTATGTGGTTGAGGGGTGGTAATGTCACTCTCCAATCCATGAGGCTTTCTAAAAGTGTATAAAATAAAGAAGCAGCCCCCTTTTGGGGTTGGAGCTTCTCCTTCTCTCTTTCACCTGACACTGGCGTCTGTGTGTTCCTTCGTGTCCGCGTGCGACACATTGGTTTATGGCAAAATTAACTATGAAAGTAAAAATACTGTGTTAAATAAGTTGGCAGAAAGGTTCTGTGAATTATGCCACCGCCACTTTGGAGGGTGTTCCAAGGTGTGACTGCTTGCACAATTTTCAGTGCTGCAATTAAGCTACCCCTCTTATACCTGTTTAGTTTGTTTCAAAAACCTTGATGAGAGTGTGAGCAAATACTGTAACTTGTCTCTTTGAAAGTTTGATTTTTCAATGACTTATGAAAATTTCCTTGCAGTTGTTTGTGTGTTGAGATTGATGCTTGTTTATAACCTGTTGGTGGAAACGTGATGAGTTTCCCACTGTGTTGATCCATACAGCAGAAGAATCAGCAGTGACCCTTAGGCATACTGCTGTGGCTTATTAGAGCAGATTTTTCTGCCTTCCTGTGGCTTTTTCTTTTTTTGAGATCCTCAGTCCAATTCACAACCACAAAGGCTCAGAATCAGTCAGAATCTGCTGGGCCACGTAACACAAGAGGATGGACATAAGGCTACTTAGCTCTCCTTTTTAATTAATTTTTGAAGATATTGGTAGAAAGATGAATAGTCAAATATCCAAGCATTTTAATTTATTCACTGCTTTTTGTGGGGTTTTAAGCTATAACACAGGATAGGTGATGTAGAGAATTAGTTCTTAAAATGTAGTTGGCCACTGGGTAAGAAGGCTATTGGGAGGAACTGAATAGTATTAGGCCTGCAACTGTTCTTTTACATTCTGGAACTCCAAAGCACATCTTTGTTATTATTTCCTTCAGATGGATGGCTGAGCCAGTTTTTTGCTAAATGAATAAAATAAAACTGATCTTATCCTAAAGCATAATCAAATCAATTAAATGTCATCTGACCAGTCTCATTAAACTGTTGAGGCAGAGTGTCTTTTAAGTAAGCCTAAATGAATGTATGATACAGCAAAATGATATTCCATCTCCCTGCCCCCAGATTAGGCGCAGTCAAGCTCACTTTTAGCTGGGGACTGTGGGGAGGTCTGTGTGAGAGCCCAGCTGAGTACAGCTACCAGGGGCAGTGAGCAGGCACAGCAGTCTGGGTTTTTCCTTGGCAGCTTAAGGGGACAGGGCCCATCTGGGCACTCTGTGAGAAGCTGAGGGTGCCCACTGCTGTGTGTAAGGTAAAGGTAAGGTGAGCCACAGGAGTGTGGGCCTCAGGAAGTCCTAGTGGCTTCTGGGAAGTTGTCAGCTGCTCTTGACCCAAGGGTGTCCTGAGTCTTCTTTGGAGCTGCAACTCATTAGGGATGGTCAAGTACCTTTTTAGCTGGTGGCTGGGAGAAAGTCCTCTCAAGCAGCCAGGTCTGGAGCACAGCTCCCAGACACAGCCAACAGATGTAGTAGTTTCTGTGGAACGCTGCAATGAAGGGATCCTCATCTGAGTTCAGAACAACCTAAGCCTTCAGATGTGGTGGCAGTGTGCCACAGGTGCATTCTCCAGGTCTTGGAGCACCTGTCCCTCAGGGGACAGAAAGAGCTTCATATTGGAAGGGCAGCCCTGCAAGAGTCAGGTTGCTGGAAGTGCCTAGAGCTGCTCCCTATCCTGAGGTAGAGAGAGATGGCCTTCATTTATGCAGGAGGTGTGCTGCTGTTGAAAAGCTGTCACTAGGTGGAGAAGTTGAGAGGAAGTCAGCAGGCTGTGCAACATCACACAGGGTGAGACACAGACAGGATCTAGGAGTGGCTGAGACACCAAAGGATTGTGCTCCCGTTCAGAGGGACCTTGGCAGGCTGGAGACATGAGTCAAGAGCAGACTTGTGCTATTCAGCAGTGGGAAGTGCAAAGTCCTGCAGCTGGGGAGGAACAACCCCAAGCACCACTAGATGCTGGGGTCCGACTGTTGGAACGCAGCCTTGCAGAAAAGGACCTGCGGCATCCTGGTGGACACCAAGGTGGACATGAGCCAGAAATATGCCCCTGCTGAAAAGCAGACTAATGGCATCCTGAGTTGTATTAGGAGGAGCGTTGCCAGCAGTTTGAGGGAGTTGTACTTGAAGTTGGTGAGGCCACGCCTGGGGTGCTTGGTCCTATTCTGGCCTCCCTTATTCTATGTTCCTTCAGTGTAATGCATTCCTTTCCTCTCCCAGGAAGCTGCAATCATATCCCTCAGTGGGTTTTTTGCCTTGTTAGAAAAATAGGTCATAACCATGCAGCTGTAATATTTTTGTCTAGCCAATCGAGCGTAGTATTAAGCTCCATTTCATTTTAGAAATGTTGTTGCTGTCTCCAGGAAAAATATAACAAAAAAAAAAAAGGAGATTGTAATGTACATTATTTCCAGGTGGTGAACAGTTTGCAAAATTTGTTTCTTTAAAGCTTTATTCTTGATTTTCATAATTCTAGATTGGGGTGTATTCTCTTAAATGTCTGTCTCTTGCTATTATGGTCTTATTTACAGTGTTTAAGAGTGCCCAATGATACCTTAATTAAACTACGCAGCTGGCTTTGCAGGAAGGTTGCCAAAGACATCAATTTTGATTTTATACACATGCAAAAATAGTGCTCTCCAGTAATTATTTGGGGAAGGGAGAAATAATCCTTTCATGTGGAAAATAGCTTTTTGTCATTAAGTACTTTAATTTCATCTGACTGCCCCTGTCTCATGTTAAATCATTTTGTTTCAGTGGGAGAACAGTTAGACCCTCTTCTGCATTAGAAGAGTCTTTTCCTTGTACCAAGTGAGGCCAGTGTGCCCTTAGGGTGTGAAGCCAGGAGCTCTGTCCCATCTGTAGGAATGTACTATTTTGAAGCTGTGGATAGTCATCCCAGTTTGATGAAGGAGAGTCAATCAAATCAGAAGCACCCAGTTTTCTAAATACCAGTTCTGAAAGCTGCTGGTTATAATGCCCTCAGTGCTCTAGATTTTACTCTGGGTCCTACTCTTTCCAGGTTAAGCAAGACATCTTGCTAAGCAAAACACTACACTGGAAGAGGTCACTGTCCTAAGCTGCAGCCTTGTTTGCCCTTACTGAATGTGTAGTCACAGGATGACTCCTATTCAGTGTTCTTTTAGAAGGTGGAAGCACCACTAACTCTTCACTTCAGTAAATTATTCCAGTTTAGAAATAAGTGTGACAGCCCATCCTTGAAAATCAGTTGGGCTTTTAAATATGCCTTTGTCAATTTGCAAAGTGTGTGTTGTGGCAATGCCTGACTGTGATCAATATGCATTGCATAGTGGTGGCCTGTACAGCTACTGCTCTGATAAAAAGGACTCCAGACAATGTTAATGGGATGGGCAACTTTATCCTGAGTGGTGGTGACTGTTCTGGTGGCTGTAGAAAATGATGATGTGATGTGGTGGTTGATTATCTGAACCATCCTGAGGCTGTAGCCAAGAGAAGAAATGTGACCCATAGGTAATCAAATGGCAGGAAGTCCATTGCAGCTGCCGTGGAAATACTCCATCTAACTCCAGTGTTCGATTTCAACGCATCCTCACAGAATTGTAAAAGGTTTGGAGAAAAAAGCTGAGAATGACTAAGCATGAAAACAAAGGGTTTATAGTGATATGCTATGTAATGACATCCTTTTAAGGCTTTATTTGCCAGCAGAGATGACTTGTTGCTGCTTTGCACCCTAGCAGCACAGTGCACTACAGTCTTGAGTGTGCTGCTGTGGGGTAGATGAAAGTACCTTTGTGAAAAATTCTCTTCAAACAAAGGAAGGGGTTTGTGTGCTTTTTGTAACCTGGATAATTTAGGCACATCAGTTTGATGTTGACCCTGCAGCCTGGATTTATTTCAGCACAAAGGAAAGAGAGGGCTCTTGACCTTTTCAAGCCATCTTTTCTGCCTAATGAAACCCCTTTGTAACCACAAACTTAAGAAATACATAGTCTAGCTGTTCACAGTTGAGTACCAGAATTCTTTATCAATCTGTATGTTTTACATCAATCTGTATGAAAGGGGAGGGGTTTGTTTGGTTAGAGGTAAACATTAAAAAATAGAACAAAATTTAGCAGCTGAAAGGGAATGCTGAACAACTGTGAGTAACTGTGTTTGGGCTTGGAATAGGGAAATGCAACTTCCTTATGGTTGCAGATCTATTACCCTAATTTTTAAACCCAGTTTTATGAACTTTTAGACACGTAATACAATAATACCCCAACCAAATGTAGCACTGCAGCATGGAGATTTGAATACACAGAGGTTCAAAGTTTGTAGAATCAGTCCACCAGAAAAATACTCAGTTCTGATAAGCTTACTGTAAAATGAATCTGATACACCCCTGTAGGAAGGAAAAGTAGGGCTGCAAAGGTTGAAAGTAGGTTCTGCAAGTGTGCAGCTGCTTTGTCGGCTTGGTCACAAACTCCCGTTCAACTTGACAACCCTTCCAGCTTTATAGAGCTACAATTCCTCATATAACTGAAGGGATGCTTGAGAGTGGATACCTGGATATATATAATGTTCCGTCTGTCCAGGGTTTCTGTCTTCATGCTGCGAAGATAATACACTTATTCCGTATTTCCAAGTCTCTTGAGGAGTTCTAAAATCATTTGGCCACACAAGTGATTTTCTCCACAGAAAAGTAATGCCTTTGTGGATTACACCAGTATGCTTCCAATCAGAGCTGTAAAAAAATATAAATAAAACAAACATACAAAAAACCCTCAGCCCCTACCTTGAACTATTTTTATCCTGTCTCATTGAGATATATATATGTGTGCCGTGGGAAAGACAGTGAGAAGAAAATTCTAGCATGTTGAAGATTTCCTTTGTTTAAAATGTCAGCAAATGAAAAGAGGAGATTGTCCCTGCAGCAGTTTAAGGTGGTAGCCAGTGTTAATTCTTTCTATTTTAAATGCTTATTTAGTAGCATTACCAGACTGAAATTACCTTTTGGATAAAAATAATACAAGTGGAACAAATAGCTTATATGGAGAGCAATTGAGTTGATGTTGCCATAGGAACCTTTATTTTTCTCTGGCAGTATTTTAACAGTGTAGCCTTAATTGCATTTAATAGCATGTATAGTTTTTTCCTTGTGAGTGTGCATAACTGAAACTCTGCAAGACTCAAAGCTACTGCAGCGATAATTTCTTATACCAGTAAAGCTGAAATACTAATGTGGTCAAGAAACCAAAGCTTTTTCCTCTGCATAGCTTGAGTATTCATTACCTATTTCTGTTGCAGTAAAGCAAAGTGGTAGCAGTCGGGGAGTAGAATAAATGATAACAACCTAGAAGAGACATGAGTGAGGGTGAACTTAATACATATCTGCAAACCATGAGTGATTGAAAAGGAGAGATGAACTGAGCGTTCAGATTTCCAGAGCTAGAAGCATCAAATTAAGTTAGTTCCAAAGCAAAAGGGGAGGGGGAAGGGGGTTGTATATCATGAGCAGTAGATGTGTGGAACTCCTTGCAACAGGATGTTGGAGATGCTGAAAATGTACGTGGGCTCAAGAACAGAGAGGATAAGTAATTCAAGAGTTGCTAAAAGTAGCAGTGGATATATCTGCCTCATGTATCTGGTGATGGAGAAACTAGAGGTTTGGAGGGCAGTTGTGGGAAATGTTGGGCAGTTCTCTGTTGCCTGCTCATGGCTGTTCTTGTGGATGGAGTCTTTGGCTAGACAGACACTGAAGAATTCCTTGGTCAGACCCAGTATGGCCTCCTACTTTGTGTTATTAATTATTAATTATTGCAGGTCGCAACTTAATCTATCCTCGTGCTGCTACTGGCTTTTGCAAAGAAATAGCATTTCCTAGAAAAGGGGGAGAAATGGGTGAAGAATATGTGCTGGATATGAACAAAATGGATGTCAATCCCCTTGATATCTGTACCTGTACATATTCAGGCATGCATTTTGAATTGCTGTGTTTGATGATTTAATGCCATCTGTTCCTCAAACAGGTTCTCTCCTAATAGCTTAAACACAATTTATTGGGGGCTCCAAAAGAACATTCTTCCATTTCCAAAACACTGAACACAAAAACTAAGTTATTCTGGGTGATGACCTTCAGCATTTTTAGGAATAGAATAGTGAAAATTTGGCCTAACCTCTTGTCTTCAGCTCTGAAACTTAGATGCTTGGGGGGAAAAAAAAAAAAAAAAACTAACATTGGTTCATGGGGAGGGCAAAAAGTAGAAATGGATTAGCTTTTTTTTACAGGAGAAATGTATTGCTGTCCTGATTTTGCTGATTCTTTCTTTTTTTTGTTTGGCATTTCTCAACAGCAGGATGCAGAAAGGGTTCTATTTTATCAGACCAGAATAGTGTAACAAAGCAGTAACATAGCTTAATTTTCCATGGGGAAGGCAGGCTTTTATCGAGCTGTGTGGAGGAGAGTAGTAATGGACTAGATTTTCATTATTAATGTACTGCATGTCCCCAGTGAATTGCAACAGTGTGATGCTGTTGTTCTGTGAGCAGTGGCAATGAGTTGTATCATCTTTCTTAGCAACGATTTTTGTTTCCAGTATGGAGGACTCCTTCTAGTCTGTAAAGCCAGAAACAGCAAAATGCATTTTCTTCATCTCTGCATCGCTTTTGGAGCCAGCTCGTCTCCATGGCAACACATTAGCCTGAAAGAGATGTGGAGACTGGGGAGGAAAGGAATGAGTTAGAACCAGCCGGGCGGTGGTGTGTGTCCCCAACGTCAGCGCATCAGCCTTTTGATAGGAGGATTTTGTTAACACCCATCCAAGGCTCCTATGCAGAGCTTCTTTATTAGAGGAGCCTGCCAGGTTATCCGCTTCCCTTCTGCATCGTTTTTCTATTTTTTTTTTTTCTTCCAAATACACCCTCCACACCCCCCTTTTATTTTAGTTGCGGCCTCAGTGAAGATGTGCAGCTCATTTTCAGCTTCCCGTGAGCTGCCTTGTGCTTTGGCATTTTGCAAAGGCAGGAAGGCATGGCTGCATTTCACTTGACCTTAGCAGCGAAGTGAAATCTCCTGTATGTCACTGAAGGATACTGACTATGCAGAAATTTATTGAAGCAGATTATTATGAACTGGACTGGTATTATGAAGAATGCACGGATGGTAACTATTTCTTTCTAGTCTCTTGTTGCAGAATTTGGAGCTTGTAAGACCGGAGCATCATTATTCAGTAGTTTTAAAAAGGAAATACCCAGAAAAAGGCAACACCCAGGTGCAGCAGGGATGCCTGCACCTCTTTTGCACCTCAGCATCTCTTGTGAGTGTGCTGCAAGAGACTCTGCTGTATAGCTTTTTCCTCTCTGAAGGGAGTGGCAGAGCAGCATATGCACTGTATGAGTGGTTTTTGGGCAGGGGAAAGAATATTTGAAAAGCTAACTGTATCTACAATAATTGAGCTGAATACAAATATACTGATGGTAAGATTGATTATTGGTTCGAGTTTGAAGTGTGTGTTTTTTCTGCATTACCAATATCCTGTAATACGTATATATTTGATGTGTTAATAGGCAGTACATCTCTTCTCTCTGGTTATTTGTCTGTGAAAGACATTAAAAAATGTAGATTCTTAAAAGTGAGCAGGTAAACTTTCTGAACTGGAAGAATTATAAACTCTGGCAAGCATTATCTTTTGTGCCTTTAGCAATTTTTATGTATTGTTTGCTAGGGTAATTATTTCTATATCAGGACACCAAATGTTTTCATCAGGCTTCTGTGATAGAAGGCACACGAGAAAGGGTAAGGAATTGCTAAAATTGTATTCTCTGCAGCATGAAAAAATCAAGATCCCTTACTGATGGCACTCTAAAGCAAAATGCAGCCTTTGGGAATGCAGTAATTGTATATGGATTTTATTCTGGTTGGAGAGCTTAGCTTAAACAAGGCAAGTCCCAAGATCACAGTGAATCAAAGCGCAGAAAGCAGGAGGGAGTGTAGGCCCAGGGGATGATGTACATATGTAATACACAAAGATATTGCAATGATAGTGCTCTGATAGCAATACCGGGGAGGACATGAAGTGTAAAGATAAGGGTGACAAAATTTGAATGGTTTTTTAAGGTCTTTTGAGTGTCGTGTGCCTCCATTTGTTTCTCAGTACTAGATTTCAGAACTGAATGCAGTTTCAGAAGCTTGTTATACTTGACCTTCCCTTACATTTAATTGATTATTCCTGTCCAGGTGTTCAAAGAGAGAGGTGCATATTTATTTGAGAGATCTGACCACTCGAATCCATTATGTAACCTTTATCCTCTAGGTTTAACCCTAGTAAATACTGTAGCATCTGATTAATCTGCATGATGTAACAGGCTGAGTTGGCCTGCTTTTAGAAGCTTAAGGAACAGACCAGTTGTATGCTCAACAGAAGCTGTAGCTTTCCCCAGGTTAAGGCTCCCACAGGTAGCATCTGGTTTTATTTTTTTTTTTTTTTCAGTAGTTCATTTTTATGATCCTTTGTCTGTCTGGTCAAAGCGTCATTATGTGGAAGTGTGGTGTGCCTGGATGTCTGAGCTAAGGGCTGATCTGCTCACCCATTTTGTCTTAAGGTGTGTGCTGCACTGGAGAAACTGTGGGAGTTGCACGGTAATGGAATAAGCAACAAGTGTTGGGCAAACATTTAAATACCGTGTGGGATGAGGGCCTCAGGTGCACAGTAGTGGCTGGTCTGATTCTGGGCTTACAGGTTTTCCTGTCAGTGCTGAGCCCCTGCCCAGAATACTTCTTCCGTGAGCTGAGATCTGCAGAGAGCCAGCTGGAGTATGTGCTGGCTGTCTGCTTGAAGTACTTGGGAAGTTCTTCCCTAAGAGAAAGAAAGGGTTAATGTGTGATAGGGAAATATCTCTCCAGCAGGTAAGGCATAATGCTTTCTTGCATTTTTTATTACTGTTATATTTTAATTAAAGTATTAGCTTTTACATGATGAAGGGTAGTGCTGTCAGTCCTGCCTCAGCCTCTCAGGTAAATGGCAGTCTCATAGGGTTCATAGAATTTTATGGGGTTTAGCTTTCTTTGCTTCTTTGAGTTCAGGTGTGTGAGCGAGAGGAGGATTTGAGAGATGGAGTGGAACACAGAGTCTTTGGCCTTAGATACTGTCATGTTCATTTGGGTTTAAAATAGTGTTGGCATTTACTGTTGATGGAGAAAGGTATTCTGATTGTGGTAGGAGACAAAAGACATTGTTATAATTGAAAACAGAGCTTTTCCAAACACCGGAGCAGAGAGCATATTAAAAGAGATGCCTGTCCCTTGATTGGTTTTTGATTTTTCTGCCATGTATTTGTTGATACCAGAGTCATTTTCCTGAGATTCTTTTTACATTCAGTATAATGAGATAGACAGTTGCAGCTCAGCTGACCTGTTTTGAGTATCTATATTAAGACAAATTGAAGCACAGTTAGAGAGCCAATTTCTCTGCCATGCATGGACTCTCCAGAGCTCAGATGTATGTGTGCAGTCAGTTACAAATCCCACCCAGTTCACCCTTCTTGATAAATATGATGTTGGAACACAGTGGGTGGTACATTAAAACTAATAGGAATCCTCACAAGGTAATATCCTGCAGAATTATTTTTCTGATTAAATTGTTCATACATTCTTTGTCAGAGCCTCTAGGACTCAGATTTTAATTTAAAAGACATCATTTGGTTTATTTTATTTAATAATTTTTTTAACAGCATATGGTTTCTTGTTCTTCAAAGAAAAAAAAGGGTCTAAAATTATATCAGGATATAAGGTTTTAATGTTATTATTTAACTTAATAGATAAAGAAGTGACTCACTGTTACCTCAGATGTAATGAATTTCTGTAATGACTGGCAGCTATGATGTCTTCAACTTGCATTTGGTGGTGGTATTTTTTTAATATATTGCAAAAGAAAAAGAAAAAATTCTCAAAATTTACTATTTATAAATCTTGACAAAGACTTTCTAGAGTTGGAATAATTAATTAATTCTTTTAAATAAGGTCCTTTACAGAGTTTATTTTTGGTAGGAGTAGATGGAAATAGACAATAAAATGTTACACTATGTGAATCACTGGTGTTAATGAACATTACAATAAATTGAAACTTCTATAAATGACTATTACACTGTGCTTTTTAGATATATTTTCAAGTATAATATTTTATAATATGAGTGACAGCTGTCACCTTACTTGGCATTAGCAAAGTATATTGTGTAGGCGGAATGGGGAAAGAGCTGGGCCTGTACTTGAGTAGGAAAGTAGTTATTTTCATAGCAGACTTGGACAGAACCAGTGATGAAGAGGAAATGGTGAAACTTTTGTAGACTCTTATCACGAAAGATAGCAGTATAAAAGTTTAGGTTCATCTAGGTGTTTTTTAATAGAAAAAAATGCATTCTTAAAAATCCTGCATGCAACTCAGCTTGGATGAAAAAAAGTGAATACTAAACTCCCACAAACTGCCAAACAAGTAAATAAACAGATAAGTATATATCCATGGAAATTTTTACAAGTATGCTTGTTCCTTGCCTTTCTCTTAGTGCAATATTTTTATAATGAACAATGCTTTCTAGAGAAATCCAGGTTGACTTTAGAGCAAATGACTTTTCTCATGGTTTCTTCCATTACTTGTTTATTTCTGCCTCAACAGTTCATAACAATGCATGAGTTCAATTGTCTACAATTCCAGATGACTTTGTGAATGTGCAATTGGATCTTTCCTCCTCCTTTTGTTGGTCATGAGTTTTTGCAATTTCTCATGGAGGAAATGGTGTCTTTTCCTTTTTACCCTGCCAGACCCACGGTGGGCCTGGTTTGTTACATATGCTGAACCTTCTAACCACTTCTGTGTTTGCCTGAGCCACTCCATCTTGTTCCAGCACCCCTTCCTGTATTTTCTTCCCACTCACATTGAGATGTTTTTACCACCTGTTATGTTTGCAGTTACTGTTCAGAGCTTCTCTCCTCTGTTCTATTTTCCACTCCACTGATACAGTTATCAGCAAGCCCACTAACTTTCTTTTTAACAGTAGTGGACAATGTTATTGCTTGTTCTGCTTGATCTCTTAGGAGTGATTACTTATTGTTGCCTCGCTTATGTTAGTGTGGTGACCCATCATCTCCCTTATACATTGACCCCTTTTGTGTCCATCCCTGTGCACAGAGTAGCCCTGGTGTAACTCTGAATCTTGGGTATGCTGTTGAAGTCTGGGAGAGCCTTACTAATACCTTTAGCATGCGGTCTCTGAAACAGCCCTTGCTCTATAGGTATTCAGCTAAAATGGTCATTCGGGTTGATCCTGTTTTGCTCCCATGTCTTTTATCTCTATGCTTGATAAATATATTTGAACCTTGCTTATATTCATGTAATTGTTGGTAGCATTTTCCTGTTTTTCTGCTTTTGCCATGCCACTTTTTTCTCTTTACTCCTTCATTGACTCCTAATACTTTATCAAGTCACGTAAGCCATGTAAGGCAACATACATTGCAGCATAGAGATATTTTTTGTTTTCATTCTGCTCAACTGCTAAATATCCAGATAAGTGTTTTCCCACTTCATCCTATTTCTTTCCCTTTCTGCAAGAGAAACATGCTGTCCCTTTGGTTGAGTGACAGAAGATATTTTGTGTGGGATTTTGAAAGAGTGGGAAACATGAAACCTGTAAAAATTTGAACAAACTAACTTTGCTTGACTGTACACTTTAACAGAAAGCACACATTCAATAACCAATTTATCTCCCTCCCTGAAGAGCCCACCCCAAAATACCCACATTTCTTCATCAGCATGCTTTAAATCCAAGTGCTGCCATTTCATCTGCTGTTTTTAGACTTGTTTGCTTTGAGACGGAGAATCTCTTTGTTCTAGGTGCAGCATTGTTAGTAGTAGTTAATTGTACAGAAGTAAGATATTTTTATTGATAAGGGAAAGTCAAAATGATTTGAATGCGTTGGAGTTCCTTGGAAATAATGAGTCAGGATATGAGGGTTTGTTTGTATTGTGTCGGGCCTCACCCTTCTTCAAACTAGCTCTGGGTTTGTGTTTTTCCTGTTTCATGGCAATGCTGCTGAATACCCACTCTGTACCTCGGTGTGGGTGTTGTACCAGGAGTGTGCTTGGAGCACTGCAACCCCCTTAACAAGCTTCCTGACAGGAGGTAAAGGTCTTTAGCTGCTAATTCTGAGTGGGGATTGCAGCAAATAGGCCAAATTTGCTTACCAGTGGCAACCCATAAAAATGAATCTTCATTCTAGTATATACTCTTAAAGTCCCTGAGTATGTGTTTACAGGAAATACTAAAAATCTCTTTTGAATCTTTCCAGATTAGATTGTATATTTTCAAAATGGAACACAGTGTAGCTTTTTTTTTAATTTTTATCCATAGCTGCTTATTGTTTGGTGTTTGTTGGAAACCTGGCTTGTAATCTTTAGCAAATAAATATTCCTGCACTGCTAAGGGGGTGTAATGCAGACTACATGAAAAATGAGTTGAGAGTGTGAGGGTGGGGCATACATTCCTTCTCCACCCATTATAAATTTACATCAGCATTTATTGTATGCTGGTATCAAAATAGGAATTGCAACACTTTCTCTCAGCTTTTGAGTGTCAGAGTCCTCCTGTGTGGCAGAAGTTGATATTAGTCACAGTTCAGAAGCCAACTGTGGGAATGTTCACTTACTTCCCTTATATTGTCATGTATTTTGGGCAGCAACATGCCTGCTTTCAGTGTGTCCTTCATAAGCTGGATGGTTGGTTGTAGTTGAATGCTTGTCAGGATTATTAAAACTGCAGCATGTTTGGCAGGGGTGACTTTTCTGTCCCTAAGCTTTAAAAGGTGTTTCTTGCATTCTTTTAGTATGACTTATTGTTTTGGTTACTCTCTCAATTTCCATTTTCTAGCTATTACTGAAATGTGATAAATTAACACTGAATAGCAAGTAGTTACTTAAGACCCTTACTGTCTGATTGTAAGTATTTTTTTAATAGAGCTAATTCAAGGCACAGAAAAGCTCTAAGAAACTAGAAGTAATTCTCATTATTACTGAAATGAGATCTTTTAATGTAATGATGTGGGGAGAAAGGCACAGTCCTGTTTTTTCCCCCAACTGAGTTCTTGAAGTTATTGCTGCTGTTGAATATTGCAGTAAATTTTGGCAGTCAAAGATCAAGTTGCCTTGAGTAGCGAGATCTTTTTTATTCAGAAATGAGTGTTTCTTTCCACAGCAACCACTTACATGTATCTCATATCCTTTGGCTAATATTTATATAAACATTGTTCCATTGTTTGCATATAAATATCAGGAGTTTAAAATGTAGAGCAGAATCATTCATCATTGTTGTATCGAAGTAGTTGCTTCCCATCTCATACTACCCCATTCTTCCTCACCACTAGAGAAATGGTAATAGAGAAATTGTTCCTACATGACCCAAACTGTTGCATTCCGCTGGCTTGTTATGTAATGTTTGTCTGTCTGTTCCTGGCAGTTATGTCCCTTCAGAGGATGATGAGGTGCCTTTGCCTTGCAGTGCCCCCACTTTGCCTCCAAATGCTTTGCCCAGTGGTATGGATAGGAATGCTTTAGCAGCAAAGGGCTCCTGCTTGCCGCTGCCAAGTAAGGGAGGCAACCTGGCAAACATTAAATATCTGTGGCTACAAAAAGTTAAATAAGAAAGTTGGCCTGCCCTATGTGTGTAGTCAAGATTAGCAAACACAGCCTGTTGGAAACCAAGAGGTCTGAGCACAGGAGATTTGTTTCTTGTTGAATAAAGAAGAGATGCATGCATCCTTGAAAATTAACTAGGGTGCCACATGTAGACTTGTGAGGTGTTTCTCTTCCCACAGCAGACCGAAAAGTGACTGTGGAAAACAGTATTTTGACAGCTAATGTGCTATGTCATTTAAGTTCTCTGTACCAGTGTAATCTGTTTTTTATAAAAGCAATGAAAAAGCTCCTTTCCCCAGCCTAATTCTTCATGCAGTGGTCTTAGTGTATGGTGGATGCTGCAGTCAGACTGTACTGCACAATAGCCCTGGGTATCAAGATCTCTCTGCTGGGTGGGATTGGCTGTGTGTGAGCACAGGCTCAGGCTGTTCATAGCTCTGGTGAGCTCTTGCTGCATTGGGCAACCTGGGAGGTGATTTATGTGACAGTGCACACCCTTCCCCAGGTGTGACAGTCAGAGGCTGGGTCAGACTTCCGTGTTGAGACACTTGTGGGGAGCTACCACTTCACTCATAAGAGCAGGGGCACAAGAGGAAGAGCCTTGTTGCCATGAAGAGAGTCAGGGAGGGGCTTTCAGCCCACTAACTTTGTCTGAAATATGTTGGTGGGGCTTTTGAGCAAAACCTGGCTACTGTCAGAGCTGGTCTGAGGAGCAACATAAACCTTCTAGTAATTATTAGACAGATGGTCTCTTCCCTCCTCCACCCCATCTGTACAACACAAAGCTGCTGCACTAAGGACAAATACTCAGTTGCTCCAGAGTTCCCTGGCTGAGCATGTGAGTGAGGAAAGATGGTATCCTGCTTTGTGGAGACCTTGCTTTGCTCTCCCCAAAGATACAGCCTCCGAGGGAATGACTTCCCATCGCCTGTGAGACTAAGGCATCGTTTTGTGTCTATCTGGGACAACTGCAGCAATGTCAGTAAACGAAGAGGAAAGCTATGAATATGACTATGAAAAGGAAAATGAGAGGAAACGCACTTTGAACAGGCAGAGCCTTGATATCTTGGAAGAAGGTACTTTTCACCTTTTTTTTTTTTAATCTTTCATGGTAGTAGCACATAGCAACACATAACTGATTTGAGTGATATTTGTGGGTTAAATAGACAAAGTTTTATGTTTTACATGTGTAGTCAGAACGTTTGGCTGAAGCATTCATCTAATATCTAAATAAGATAAATATTAATTTATGTATTCTTCTTTAAAGAAGAAATGCATGATCAACAGATGTAGGCTGTGCAATACTTATTTTATAACAGAACAGGAATTCAGAAATTTTCTCTCTCTGGAATCATAGTGCATTTTTTATATGCACACCGTGTGTGTCTTATGAAACTGTATATTTTAGGTTGTCAGTCCCAGCAGGTGCTTCTAGAACAGAGCAGCAATTTTGTGCTTATCCATGAATTTGAAAGCTCATAGACAGAAATAATCCACGTGTGGGGTCTTATGACTTAAATTTCCCAAAAACGTTGTTGTACTTTCTGGAAATAATGGGCAACTGGCATGTTCAGATGGAAATGGGAATGTGTGTGCATTGAAAATCCTCCTGTGCACCTGCTGTATAGAGAGGGTACCTATTCTAGGGCTGCTTCCAGCCAATCTGGCAACCTTTTTCAGAGTTTCAGGTAGCAAAAGCTGAATGCACCATTCCCGTTATTTCATATGCTGTAAATTTTGCTCTGAAACAGTGGTTTTATGGTAAAGAATTGTTACTTCCAAATAAACTACTGTAAAGCTGATGTAAGGATGCATTGAAGGATTGTTAGCAGAGAGAATGGGATGTGCTGTGAATTTACATCCTTGTTCACCTCATGGTTAACAGTTCCCATGTCCAGAGTCTTGGTGAGTGAACCATGCTCTTTGAATCCCATTGTGTAGGATTTTCCTGTAAAAACTCCCTCACAATCAAATATCCCACCTGGTTTTCAGACTTGGGTGTCTGTGCAAAAAAGAAAGGTGCTGAAGAAAATACTGGTAAAAAGGAAATTTAAAACTGGGCATTGGGATGGACAGGAAGCTTATCAAGAGAGGCCAGCTGACGGTTTTTTATATTTTATTCCTATTCTTTCTAGCAATTAAATAATTGCTGAAGCATACATGATGCTGTTCTTATTCTTTCTGCTGACTTTACCTTTCATCCAGATCTAACAGTCTGAAGCCGTTCATGTTGATTTCGAGAGAGGAAAAAAAAGCTGAGTTCTATCTGTGATAAATTTAGCCCTGTCTTTCTACAGTGCCTTCCTCTCAAAAGCTCAGTATGTGTTTGAAATGCCTTCTAAAGATGCCTTCTCTTCTCCACCTCTGCATTCACGTCATCTGCACACTTGGTGTAGCAGAGGTACAGATACACAAGACTGATACATGGTGTTTCTGTGTATCTTGCACGTGGGAGGGCTTGCAAAGTGTAGTATTTCCGTAGAAGAATGGATGAGTCAATCCATTCCATAAGTAAAGTGGCTGGAAGCACCAGCATGTAGCCTTTTCAATGCTGAACAAAAGAAACATTTTAGCTATATCTGGCTGTAAATCTGGTACCAGAAATGGGAAACCAGAGGATATGCTTTAGTTGAACCATTTATAGTTATTGAAAAGAAGAGGCTAAAAATTGTGTCATTAAGACTCCCTAACTGTTTGGCCTATTCCATGTGCAGTGTGTGTACTCACTTCTTGACTATTACTGTCATTTTGATGTAGTGAGGTTTTTCTCTAACCCGACATTTAGATGCTGTAACTTCCCTCAGTCCTGTTTCTTGAGCCTATCACAGAACTAAAGTTATGCGTGGCAGCTTTACAGTCGGTTCTCTTGACAACAGTGGAAACCACCTTCATAAAGGTCTGGGCAGAACAGTCCTGGAGTCACTGCACTGCTTTGGAATTGTAAAGTTACTTGAAATTGTATGTTTACTTGAAAGTATGTTTACTTTTCATTTGCAAAGCTGCCTTCGGGGCTGACTGCAGTGAAACTTTGCTCAGGGATATCTGTTGATAGTGTCTACTCAGTTTTTCTTCATAAAGAAACCAGAGCTGTGAAAGGACAATCAGCTTTCTCTGATTAGTGATTAGCTGGGTGAGCTGCTTCTAAAAGGGAGCTATGTTTTGATTCTTGCTTTTGCAGCTGGGAGAGGAAAAGACTCTTACCTACGCAGGACCTGTGATGGCAGCGATTTCCATTTACTAATGTAGTAGTTTAAAACTCCTCTTTATCTAAAGTATTTAGTAAATGCAGGCAAAGAATCTGTCTCAAGTTGAATTAAAAAGAAAAAAAAAGTATTGGGATCACTATTAAAATCTTAAATCAGGCACTCCAGGGGTCTGACTTCCAGAAAATGTAAAATACAATAGGATGGAGGCCATTCAGAGCTCTGAGAGTCTGTAAATGCTAAAGCAAAAAAGATGGAGAGGAGTCATACTTGAAAGCTTTGGCACAACCATTCCCTCCCAAGGAATAGGAAAAGATCACATATTTAAGAAAGGAGACAGCTGACAGTGTGTGGCTTATGGGCTTGTAAGTTCATTATGGGATTTTTAAAGATGTGCAGTGCAGATCCTGGTTTAAATCTTTCACCCATTTATTAGTTACATTGACTGCAGTCCAGACATTTCTTTCTTCAGTCCAGACAAGAAATTAATGGAAGAGAATGTCAAGACAATAACTCAGTGGCTAGTAGTAAAAAATCCTGCAAAAAAAGTTTTAACTTTCAAGAGAAGAGCTATGCTGTGCTGTATCTGTAAATGATGTATGCATTAAGGCAATTAAGAGAATTAAGGTGAATTCTCTCCAGAGAGTTTTTCTTATTTTCTTAGTTTCACTTTGTGTCTGCATTTTCCAAGTTACAACATTTGATCTATGTTTATGCTAATAGAAGGAACAAGTGTCTGATGCTCTTTTTGAAATTTCTTTTAACTTGATTTTTCGTTCATCAGAAGAAAATTTGATGCAGTTCATGTCCTACTTAGAGGAAGTACTTTGAAATTACTCCCTGCCTGACGTTTCAAGCAGAGGCTTTAGAAAAGAAGTAACAGCAAAGTGGGTTTTTTTTTTTGCAGACCTGAGGTTAAGTAATAACAAAGGTTTGTATCTTAGGCTTTAATATTGCTAAGCTATTTGAATACTCTATAAGAGAAATGGCAATAAACAAACACTCCTTGAACCATAGCCTTAAACAGCAAGATAAAATCTCTTTTTCTGGAAGAATCAGTACCTGCAGCTTAATATTGGAAGATTATTTTGCAAACTGTGCCATTGAAATTACAGTAAGCCAGGCTGTAACATTTGAAGAAGACAAAAACCAAATCTGTTGGATTGTCTGTTGAACTTGCTGACTGAGCTCACAACATGATGTTCTTGCAGACTCCTGCGCGGAGCTCGCCCGCAGTGTGACCTGACAGCTGTGAAGCACTTGGCGCGCTCTGACCGCTCCTTATCCCTCTAACCAGGGTCACGGCCACTGCTGACCTCCCCGGCTGCCGTCTGCAGGGACTGGCCTGCTCCATGCTGGGGGAGGCTGGGGGGACTGCTGGGGTGTTTTATTAAGATTTGGACTTCTAGCAAGTTGTGACTCAGAAGCACATTCTTCAAGCTCTGGTGACAGTAGTATCTTAAAATTTTTAAGCTCTTTAGATGGGCATATTCTTTTAGGGCTGTCTCAAATGTGGCAGGCAGCAATCTGAAGCCTCTGTCCTGGTTTAGCCAGGGCTGCCAAAAGTACCTCTGCATTGGAGGAGAAGCTACCATGTTTGTCTTTAACTGTGGAAAATCAGTAACAGCTGATAGCACATTTGAGGTATAATTTTTCCTGAGTTTATTTGAAAGGTGATATACCTAATATGGCAGTTTCAAAATTCTACGTGTCCTTGGCTCAGGTTGATGTAGTGCTCACAGTAACATGTGCCAGAGCATAGCTATCAGTGGCTCTGGAACCAAAGCTGTTATTTTAGCGGGTGCTTTATCTCTGGCGTGTAAAAATAGCCTTTGAGAAATGAATCCATCGAGAGCTGAGGAGTCTGAGTCTGCCAGGGCCTTCGATGGCTGACATTTGCCAAGTGGCAGCAGGGAGCATGGCTGGTCAGTCAAATTTGCCATGTGTGTTCTGTGTGGCTCCATGTGCAACATTTAGGATGCGACGCTCTCCCCATTGTATCTTTGGTGTTGGACAGAGCTGTGAGCAGAGGGGAGCGAGACAGAAGCTCTTTGTGAAGAAGGGCTTGTCATGCCTGAGCAAGAACATAGCAGGCCTTGCCATAGTTAAAGGCTTTGACTAGGGAACTGTTATGAAAAAAAAGCTCTGTCCCCTCCTGCCACCTTGGCAATAAGAAGCATGGGTGTTTAAACAGCAAGAGATCTGTGCTCCGTGAACAACATTTGTTTCCCCTGATGGAGTTTCTGATGAAGTAAATTTTGGTAGTAGGGAATACTCATGCACTAGGGCCTTCCCTCTTAGGCTGTAATTATACAGGTCAATATTATCTGCCCCAAAAGTGAAACTTTCCGTAACATCTTAGCCCTCTTATGTTTCCCAGTAGTTAGACGTGAAGAGGAGCAGTGGGAGCTGGGCTTTCCTCTTGAGCAGTTTCTGCTCTCTTTTAGTTCTTTAGTTTATCCCTGGTTGATGGGTCTCAAAAATGAAGAGGGAGAATTCATTGAGGAGGGATGCAGGGAGCAGGAGCTGAGGATACCTGTGACTGCTGGCTCCAGTGTTGTTTATTTTTCCTTCATTCCACTTGAATCCTTTGTTTGGTGGGTGGTGGCTCACTGCAGAAGCTGCCAATAGTGGTATTCTTGTTCCCCTTCCCTTCCTTGGCTATCTCCTCTTCCTGCAAACATCCTTTACTCTAAGTAGCGTACTTGTTGAATAGGTGGCTTTCAGGGAGCAATCCAGAAAGGTGCACGCGTTCCTCCATCTCCCTGCAATTTTCAACTTGGGAATCAGTGCTCCATTAACTAGATGACAAGAAATCAATGCAGAGTACATACTTTCAGCTGTACTTATGTTAGGAAACAGGAATGTCATTACCAGTAAATGTGCAAGCTTTAAGAGGGTATAAAGATAGTACTAGGTACTTTAAGGCAGAGGAAATGTTTGATCTGTGTAGCATTTCTCCAGTTGTGTGTAAAAAACCCCGGATACTTTGAACTGCAAGTGTGCCCCCAGTATCATGTGTTTAGTGCTGTCATGAAAATAATGTGATGGGAGCTTTCTCTGTTGCTTGTTTCCTGTTTTGGATCTGTGACGTTAGCTTGAAAGCACTTACCAAAATACGTGGGATTTTTTAATTATTCTTTCTTTCTGTATTGTCTGTCAGCCTTCTCCATAAGCTGAGAAGTGCAAGGTATATTTGATTTGGCTCTTTGCATGCATCCATGCACTTAGACACAGTGCTCCCTATCACCCTCAAGCAAAAAGCTGCTCATGTGTGAGTGAGCAAAAAGAGGTCAGTAATTTGGCGCTGTAGGTTTTGCATTACGAGGCACTGTCCTTCATTTGCTCTTGTTTTATCTTTACAGCAGCGTTTCCAGGCTCTCATACTCATCAGAAACTCCAGCAGGCTAGAAACCTACTATGCAGGATCCATTTGATATGGGGGGAGGGGATACTTTTCCTCTGCGTACTTCAGGGATCACACCTCTAAATGGTTTTTCAAAATAGTGTGTCTTTATACTGATAGGTTTTTTTAATCACTAAAGAAATAAAAACTGCTGTTCTAGGAATTGGCCAAATGTTATCTTGTAGTGTGTGGAGGTTGAATAACCAAATATTTAGACACTTTTAAGGTTTAGGGTTTTTTAAAATGATGCTTCTGAATTCCACTCTCACCCTCACTTTTCACCTTCTCCTCCACACAAGCCTTGATTTCTGAGTAATGGAAAGCAACACCTCTTTGCGAGTTTGCCCTCCTTCCAAAAGGAAATATTTCCAATTTGTCAGTAGCTCTGTGTTTCTGCAGTATTGTATGTAGTAGTAGTAGTAGTAGTAGTAGTATGGGCAGTAGTTGACTGAAGAATTTTATTATATTCAGTCTACTGAAGTTTATTTCCACTTGGAGAATGAAGAGGATGCATAAAAGAACATTTCTGCTTTGAAACCCTTTCACATTGGCAGAGTAGTGTGTGAAGATCTCTGTTTTGACAACCACCAACAGAACTTTGACAGGAATTTCAAGATATGAAAGCTATTGGTGACCAGATTGTACTTTGCTGCTGGTAATGTCTGTTGTGATAATGCTGTGGTATTGCCTTGCCAGGTTAAAGTTTAAATGGCAACTTCTGAAGGAATAGCTGAGGGAGTATCCACGCAAAGCAACCTTTATCACTCTCCCAGCTGAGTGACTTAATTCTGTCTGTGGGAACACCATCCTTTTATCAGCCTGGCTGTTAGGAAGGTTATACATTTACCTGAATCAGGATGGTGTGAGGTTGCCATAGACCTGCTCGGTGGTGACCTGTTAGTGCTAGGTACAGAGTTGAAATGAGCTTGCTAATGACAATGTCAAACATTATTTTATAGTAGTGATGGAATGTTGTAACCAAGAGAATTATTTAGCGTGCAGTTGTATTGGAAACCTGCTGGCGTCAGGGCTTCTGATAAGGTGTTTTGTGGCAATGACTTATGAACTTACTATATTTAAAACAAAATTGAGTTTATGGCGATGTCAATTTGTGTGTGTGTGTGTATGAATAGTCTTCTGAACATTACACCTTCTGTGTTTATGTGAAGTTTTTATGGAAAACTTCTGTTTAACCCCTTTTTTAATTCTAGCCCATGCTCTGTAAGTTACTACATTTTTTTTCTGTGGAATCCTGGTTAGTCTGCTTTTGAGTGATATAGCTTGTAGTTTATGGATGTACTGTATTTTCTGTGGTCGTAGAGTTATTGTTGCTATTGGTATTTGTCAGGTTCTTACTTTGAAGCATAAAGCTTTTTCTTTTACCACTTTCAGACTTACTATTTGAATAAATGCAATTATATTTTGAATACTTTTGTATAGCATTCTTTGGAGTTCACTGGCACTACTCATGTCAATAAATATTATAGATGTTTTTAGGATGTGATCCGCAAAAGAAGAATTAGAGAGACAGGAAAATAAATGAAGAAATTTAATTTCTTGCCATAGTTTAAGCAATTTTCTGATGGTTAGGTAGGGAAAAATGTCCTCCAACATTTCAACAGATATTTAAGTATTATGTAAGCATTATCAATGTGCCTTAGTGATGATCAGCTGTATATTTATATACATACAGATTGTATATTTATGAATTAGGTAGTGTTGTTTCCTTAGTGTGACAAACTGTCTCCCACTAATGTTACTGTACAGTTCTGCTTTTTTTTCCTCCTCACTATTTAAATCCTATTAGGCCTGATCTGTCTCTTCCCCCGCCTTAGTGTGCACTAGAACAACATTAGCTTATCTGCCAGACGGAGCCTTAACTGACATTGCCAAGGGTAAATCCCCTGAAGAACAGTTCAGGCTACAGCAGCCTGATAACTCCTAGTCCATGCGATCCCCTGAATTTCATTAACAGTCCTTTGTTCCAGATACAGGGTTTAAGGAAAAGGTGTAGTTGAAAATAAAAATAATAGAAGGGTAGAACAGAAAGTGCTGTTGTGTCCTGTGACTGTTGGTGAATTTTGGAAAACTTGTTGACTTCTAGATAAGTCAGTGTAGCTTCTTAAAGGATTACCTATGGTGGTAGACTGAGCTTCTGCATACTTTCTTCAGTCTGATAAAACTCCTGGTTCCACCATAGTGATTAATCATCTCAACCAGTCTAAGTAAATACTTGTTATGAGTGATACTGTGGTCACTGTGGTGTGGCCTGGGTATTACAAGAGCCATTTCTTATTTTGCACGTGTTTTGTATTTACTTTGCTGTCTTGTACCATAAAACTCAGTTCTTACTGGCTTAATATGGCATAGTGTCTTTCTGATGAACAGTGCCCCTGACAGTATTGGAGTTGCTTATTCATGGAGTAATGCTACTGCATGTCATACAGTGAGTAGGTGACATGATGGAATCCTAATTATGTATCTAAGAATATCTGTTTTGACTTCCTGGTTATTTTTTTTAATAAACTCAAGACATTCATCTTGAGAGAAGAAAGTTTTCATATTTTAAGTTTGTTCTGCTGCTGACAAAGGCAAGTGCTTATTACAAGAGGAGCGTTTATATTCTCAGTATAACAGGAATCTTGGATTTTTATTTTTTTTTGAGGGTGGGTTTGGGTGGGAGGTTGAGTTTTGTTTCTTTGTTGTTTTGTTTTGGGTTTTTAACTCTTGATGTGCTTACCCAAATGTTGACATAAGTAGTTTTTAAGATGAAAACTTACACGCACCTAAGTTAGAAAGATATTTCTTGCAAAGTATGGGAGTTGGACTTCAGTGATCCTTGTGGGTGTTTTCCAGCTCAGAATATTCTGTGATCCTCCCCCAGTAGTACTGCCTATCTGATTAATGTTTTGCTTTATTTATTTGCAGTTTTATGTGCTGAAAGAGTGGGCCAGATGACTAAAACATACAATGACATAGATGCTGTAACACGTCTTCTTGAAGAGGCAAGTATTACATCTGTTTAAGGACCCATACACAGTATGAGAAAGTAGTACTGAAATTACATGGTACCACTGCTAAACATTGTTGGTAGATTGTCCTCCAGTAGGGAGGAATAAGGGCTCTAAGTGTATGTACACTTTATCACATTGGTAAAGTAAATATTTTTTCTAAGTAAAGATCATTTGTTTACCTCAGTCAAATGGATTCATTACTTCTGGTTATTTTTCATTTGAGGCCATGTAACTTTACTTGGCCAAATGTTTGCCTTAATGAATGAGGAGGAGGAATCATCTTAAAATGACACATTTTTACAGTACATGTAAAACTAGGAGTATCATTATTGATGGATATATTCTCTTCAGAAAATAATAAAAAACCTCACAGTCTTGTATTCGTAATTGTTATCTCCTATCATTTCTTTCCAGAGAAGTACAGAGACAGAAAATTTAAAAATATGTACTACTTCATTTGTCTTCTTTCCTTCTTTTCCTTATGTTTGGTTGATTTTGTCATTGTTTGTGGATTTTTTTCATGCCATTATTATGAAAATTGGTCTTCCTGTAATCCTTAGCACTCAAGAAACGTCAAAAAGCAACTGTCATGGTACAATGCTTATGTTCAGTAAATATCACAATAAATTGTTCGACTGAAATTAGCTGTTTTTCTGCTGTAAACTTTAGCAATGATTTTCCAAAGAATGCTTAAGAGTAATTCTTTAGGTGAAAATTGTTACAATTGTATTCGTTTATGGCTGACTGCAGTTTAATGCTTTATACTCAATTGCTTGCTTATTGCAAGAGAAATGGGATCTTTCCAGCCAGTTGGGTGGTCTGTTATTCTTCTAATTCTGCAAGGAAACAAGCATGGGAATGAATGCTCACATCTCCCACCTGTTCTTGATACCCCTCAGTGCAGTACAGTCTTACATTTTGTGCTTTGAGCCAAACCCATTCAAACACCTCTGTACGAAATACCTGTTAAAACTGATGCTTTACCCAAAAGACTTCTCCTGGAATAATTCATCAACTTGTAGTTGTTTGGCTGAGATTTACTGCATTTGTTCAATGGCTCCTTCTAGTAATAATGGCAACATTCTGCCAAACTGTTTCCTCCCCTTAGTCCCTGTAGCCAAAAGTCTCTAGATCCAGGCATCACACTCAAAATGCTTGAAGGACTTGCTGAGCCAGTGTTTTAAAGCTTCTTGTGTACTTTCCTATCTGGATGTTGGCAAGGGAAAAATAAGGGAGTGTATAATATGTCAAACTTTAATAAAACAAATACTTTCAGTGAGCCTTTTTGTTTTATTTGACCATTGTTTCTGATGAAATTACTCTGTTCATAGGGATAGGAGCACTTACAGCACCTTTCTCTGTTCTCCAGATGATGGTTATTATAAAAGATTGCATCCATTTGCAAAATTTAACTCCTTCTGTTGCTTTCACACATACAAGTGAGAGAAAAAACAAAAGCTACCCCTTGTCTGTGCTTCATGTTTACAAGTTTCAGGTGCTTGCATTACACAGTTCATAGAGTGAAAGGTGCAGCATTTGGGAAGATAGGAAAGAGAAGCTCTTAAAACAGCGTATGCGCAGATATTTTAGAAGTCTCTGCCTATTTCTCTGAAACTAAGGAAGGGGAGTGGCACCAGGCCTGCCTGGGTACGTGATAAGAATAGGAGCAGATTTCTTCATGAATCTGCTTTCTCATCTTTTTCTAATAATAGTGTAAATGTGTCCTGCCTCTCAGTATTATTTTTTGACACATTGATATAATAAATCGGTTCCTTCTCATTGTGTGAGTAAGAGAGAGGCCTGTCCCCAAACTGAAGTGTAGAGCTGAATTGCTAAAAATTGCATAGGAGGTCTGGGGAGGTTATTTTAAGAGCCTGAACATGCACTTATATTCCTCAAATTGGAAGTTAAAAAACACTGCTGCTAGATAGCTCCTCCTCTGTAGAGTCAAAACTGCAGCAATGTATTTTTTCCACTCAGTATTTATGAAGTGAGCCAAATTAGTGAACAATAAGTTGGCTTCAAATATAAACCAAATGTATTTTGGATTACTTTGTGCAACCTATTGTTCTGAAAGATCGTACATAAGATTATATAAAGATTTTATGGCTAGATAATGCCAATAGCTTTCAATCCAAATATAAGTCTGACCTTCAGAAAACATTTGAAAAATGCTATTTGCAAATACAGCAGTGATCAATAACCTCTCTTTTTATTTACTGGTTATTACATAACTTTTTTTTTTCCATTATGAAAGCCTCTTCACTCAAATTCATTGACTTCAAATCCGTGTGAACAGTAGCTATAGGTTTTGTAGGCTTTGTCACTAACATGCATGACATGAGGTAGCATTTAGTCATAAAATCTGGATGGTGGTTAGGGGCAGTAAGTAAGCCCCAAACACAGTATTTTCAGTGACAGGGAAAAAATTTGTCCTCAAATGGTGCTGAACTAAGGATGCTTTAGGAAGTTTACCACAACACTATTTTACCGCTATTTAAAAAATCTAGTAGTTAAATAAGAAAATGATAAATAGAAATATTTAATGAACAGTGCAAAATTCTATGAAGTTTATCGTCCTCTCCCAGGCAGATTACAATCCCATGTATCAGCTTCTGCAAGGCTGAGACATCCATATGTTCATGTCATCAACAGGATAAGTGTCTAGTTTTTATTGGTGCCTGTGGTGAACTGTCGAGACAGGTGATTTCCAGTACTGTGCTCATAGAGGAGAGGGAAGAAGAGGTCAAGCATGACATGAGAGTGGCCACTTAATGTAGACTGGGACATCTGCAAAAAGGAAAGAGCTAGGATTTGTTTTCATACAAAAGCACTAATGATTGGCATACACAAAAATAGGAGCTGAACATTCATTGTGGTGGAACTCGCTTCTACTCCTGCATAGCTTATTGCCTTTTATTTGTAGGTGGAGCAAGTGGAAACTGAAAAATGCTTTGAGAGAGGGTCAGTCTTTTCTGCATAATGCTGTTGTAACACATGCAAGAGTAAAAAAGGACAATTAGCAAAAAACCTCAAACAAATAAACCCTCACAGAAGGAAAAAGTCATTTTATTGTTGAAGTGCTTGTTCCTTCCCTTTCATGGCAATTTTACCCTCCCTCTGACCCTTTTGTGATTAAAAAAAATAAATGGAAATTAGTTTTCTATTCTTAATGCTTCACAGAAAGAACGGGACTTAGAATTAGCTGCTCGGATTGGCCAGTCACTGTTAAAGAAGAATAAATCACTGACAGAAAGGAATGATTTCCTGGAGGAGCAAGTAGAACACATCAGAGAAGAGGTAAGATTTTTTTGCCTGAATGCTGTATATGCAATGATGGAGGGAATTTTCTTCTAGCTTCACCTTGTCCATACATTTGGCTGTGGGCAACCTGCTCCTGTGTCTGACCACCCTCACTGCTAAAAATTTCTTCCTTATATCTAATCTAAATCTGCTCTCCTTTGGTTTAAAACCATTACCCCTTGTCCTATCACCACAAACCCTGCTAAAAAACCTGTCCCCATCTTCCTTATAAACCCCATTGAAGTACTGAAAGGCTGCAGTAAGGTCTCCGCAGGGCATTACCTTCTCCATGCTGAACAACCCCGATGCTCTCAACCTTCCCTTACAGGAGAAGGAGTATTTTTGTGGCCCTCCTCTGGACCTGCTTGAACAGGTCCATGTCTGTCTTGTCCTGAGGACTCCAGAGCTGGATGCTCACTAGAGTACAGCAGAGGAGGAGAATCACCTCCCTCAACCTGTTGGCCACGCTTCTTTTGATGCAGCCCAGGGTATGGTTGGCTTTCTGGGCTGGGTGTGCACACATTGATGTGGTCAATAAAACACACCAGAAAGCATCTATCATTTCGAGTAGCACCTGTGCTTTAAAAGAGCTCTTTATCTGTAAGTACAACTGTCACTAAACCCCAACTTTATAACTGAGCTAGGAGCAAATGTTTCTCCTATTCTGAGACAGAGACGTTGCTTTTGAATCTCATCCATATATGGTTTTGAGTAAGTCAGAGAGCAGGAGAACAAAGAACCACAGCAGATTAAATGGTTCATAATTAACACTGCTCAGGGGTGTGAGATGTTGCATTATAGCCCTGAGGTGGGCTGGAGGATAAAGTGCAGATGGAGTGATTGCTGATGTATGATAAATGGTGGTGGAGCACACACAGTGAAATAACATCCTGTGATGTGGCCTACCCTTTTTGGCATGAAAAACTAAGTTCTCTTCTCTCCCAAAGGAGTGCTGTTGCTTCCTGCCCAAGTCCCATCATGAGGCAGACCACTTTATTAGTGTATTGGTCAATATGACTTGTACTAGGTATGTGCAGCGTGACTGAGCAGGACTGTGCATTCATATCATCCATCCAGAGTGGAAAATTTGATTAAGGAAGGTGGAGAACAGGGACAAGCTGCCTCTGTCCACGTCTGTTTTTATTTAGTGGGACTGAGGAGCAGCATTAGGAAAAGTCCCACCAGAAATAAGCCTCTTACCAGGTGGGCCATATGTTGTGTCAACACCCCTCTTTCACACTGTTATTTTGACTCCTTCAGAAACTGATGCTTTTGAGGCAGAGCTCATCAGACTTTAAAGTCATGACACTTTTGTGTATTGAAAATCTGTTTTTAGTGGGTTGCAGATTTTCTATTAAAACTGAATTTTGAATATTTGAACAGACCAGTAACTAAGACAACTGTCTTTAAGGGCAAGAAATAAGAATTTATTTGGTACTTCTAAAGTACCAAAACGTAAAGATTGCCTAAATATTGTTTGTCTGGGAGGCATGTGTTTTCTGCAACACAGGGACAAATTCTTTCTGGTGTGTGTTATAAAATTAAGGTTTTATTGGTATATGTGTGATGGCATGAATAATTCAGCTTTATACCTCTTTGACCTTTGCTGTGACAAAACCTTCAGTCCATCCCATTAAACAGGCTGAGGTTTTCCTCTGGTGGTAACATGCCACATTGACAGGGACACGTCGAAGTAATAAAGACCTGTGCAAAATGCATCAGATTCTTGGGTTTGTCTTTTGAGTTTGTGTTGTTAGGTGCTGCTTAGTTTAAGAAGGGGCTGTGATCATGTTCAGTAAAACCTGATGTAACTGAGATTTTCACTGTAGTGCACTAGAGAACAAAGGGTGAGTGGACTGAAGCAAGCACCACTATAGTGTGTGCACAGACACTTCAGTCTCAGCTTACTGTTTCAGTATTATACTGTAGAAGCATGAGCATTGTACTGAGGAAACTTTCTTAATTTTAAGGTATTTTGGTTACAGAGATGGGTGTCTGCCTTTTCAGCAGCAGAGTGTAGTTCTCAGGTACAGTGTGTCTATCTGCTCTTCAGTAAGAATGCTGCAGTTCCATGTTCCTTTTCTCTGGGATGGTGCTACCTACACTTTAATATTGTCTCATTTGAAATTAGAGCTCAGTATCAAAGAAACATAAACTGTAAATCTGCATATTGTGAATTGTATTTGGAATGGAGTAGCTCACTAGGTTTTAGCTTCTCCTGATCTTTCTAAATTTCCCGGTTTCCCCTTCTTTTTCCTCTACATATTTTGTCCTGTGTTTCTGAGGCTAAAAATGGCAGCACTTCCAAGACAGTGTCAGTCCTCAAATGACACAACCTCAAACCTGTCTTAACTTCAGGGTAATACAGCCCTCTAGACCTGTTATTCGAGTTCCAGGTCACCTGTCAGAGTCTGTGTTTTGATGATAGCAGTTTTCAAAGTCCAGGCTTGATTTTGCCCTGTGTGAAGTGAGAGGGAAGGAAAAAGCTGAATGATAATCTGGAATGGTGGCTTTTAAAAGGGAACATTGCTTTTGCTGTATTTAGGAGTAGAAAGTAATGTCGGAAAGACAGAAATACTCTTCGACTTGGTACTCGCATGCATGCTGTTTACATACAGTGTAAAAGGGTGTCTTCCTTTTCAGTAATTCCAGCCTGTTAAGCACTTAGTTGGTGTCAGTCAGGAAAACAAATCAGCTCTACTCTTGAAACAACTGTTCAAGGTTCAGTAAGCATTGATCCTGTGAGTTAGGTCCCAAGTCTTTAAACTGTTGTTCTCTGTGTGGGGATACTTTTATCTTCTACTTAAGTTATTTTTAAGATAGGTGTAGCTATTTCATGAGGTAGTGCTGAAGCCAAGTGAAGCTCTCAGGCCAGTGGAGGGAATTAAAAGCCTGAAGAGATGAGCTATCACCATGCTTGGTGCCTGGGGTGTCGTGGGCCTTGTCCCATGTGCAGCAAAGGCTCAGTCTCTATTGCTTGGTAACAATGCCGAGATTGTGCAAGAGTAATGTGGCAGCATTTGCTCCGGAGGGCACATGTTGGGCAGTGCCTTGTGAAAATGTAGAACAGGCTATTTCTGTTCATAAAACAAGTCTAGTGTTTTGCAGTATGAAAATGTGTTCTGGGTCTGTCTGGGATGCAGATAATATTCTTCACCAGCCTACCTGGTGCTGTGCTTTGGATTTGTGACTAAATTAGTGTTGATAAAAACAGTGTTTTGGCTATTGCTGAGCAGTGCTTGCACAGCATCTACCAGGCTCTTTTCTTTTTCCCTCATGCCCCTCTGAACCTCCCCACCCTTTTTTTGGTTTTTTTTTTCCCTCTTCACTCTGTCCACCATCTGTACGAGATGCTGGGAGGGTGCACAGCTCTGGTAGCTGACCCAAGCTGACCAAAGGGATGTTCTATACCCTATGTTGTTATGTTCAACAATAGAAGGTCAGGGAACGAAGGAAGAATCTGGGACATTCATGGTTATGGTGTTTGTCTTCACAAGTGACAGTTCTGTGTGCCAAGGTCCCATTTTCCAGTAAGTGGCTGAAGACCCACCTGCTGATAGAAAATAGTGAATAAATTCCTTATGTTACTTTACTTGCATGGGGAACTTTGCTTCACTTATTAAACTGTCTCAGCCCATGAGGTTTTTCTTGCTCTTGAGCTTCTGAGTCTCTCCTTTGTCCTATGGGGATTGTGGAGTAGACTGTGTGCTCAGCTGGTGGGTGCTTAGGTGCTGACCAAAGTTAACACACCACAAAATGCTGCGTCAAAGGGAGGTGTTGCTGGAAGTTACTGTAGTGAATGTTTCACAGTTTCACAGCATGACTGAGATTGGAAGTGAGCTCTGGAGGTCATGTCCAAACCCTCTTCTCAAGCAGGGCCCCCTACAGTCCATTGCTGAGTCCAGACAGTGTTTGAGTATCTCCAAGGATGGAGACCCCACAAGGTCTCTGGGCAATCTGTGCCAGTGCTCAGTCACTCTCACAATTTAAAAGTTGCACCCAATGTTTAGGAGGAACCACCCATGTTTCAGTTTGTGCCATTTGTTGCAGGTCCTGTTCCCTTAAAAGGTCAACCTTTTTGACTGTTCACCCTCTTTTGGAGGATTGGAGTGCTCGGAAATAGCAGTAAAAATAGTATCCTCAGTCTTTTTAATTCATAGAAAAAAAAACAGTAGCAAGAGCTGGAGATGATCTAGTGTCCACCCACAGACAGTATCTGAATCCTTGCTACTTAAAGAGGCTGAGTTGTAATGTGCTGAAAGGAAGTAAATTGTTATTTTTGGTTCAGCATTTTAGCTCTTCTTCCTGAAATGGAGAAAGTGAGCCTCCAAAAATTAATGCACAAATTTTGTTTAATAGTTTTCTAAAATGTGGTTGGATGGGGATGGTTTTTTCCCCCTTGCTGTTTAGAACCCATGTCTCAGGAGGACTTGGTGCCTTAGGACTTCTCATTATGCAGAATAGTCTTAGTTAAGTAAATGACCTTGTTTGCTTCAAATTCTGCGCAATTCAAGTTCTTTTTTGGATTGTGTCTGCTTTTTTGTTCAATGAAAATGGAGTTCAAATCTATGTCATTTATATTCTCTGGGTTTTTTTCTAATAATACCTATGAAGAAAAGTATGCTTATAATATGAAAAGCAGAAGTTTAATAAAAAGAAGTGTGCTGTGCATTTTTCACATGGAAAAGTGCAAACTGGGGGCCAAGTCTCGCAGTGCGAGCGGAAGGGAATGGATGTGTCTGATCAGTTATGCTACCTATAGTTGTGCAAGGCAAATAAAAATTAATCTCTTGCTACTGGCATCTTAAATCACAGCTGTGAAGTGATGTACATGCTACTGTCTAATTGGGCTTTTAACCCTTTTCTTTGAGAATAGCAGTATAAAATAACAAAGATTACGTTTGTGGAGCTTGCAGTTACAGAGAATCTTAATCACCCAATTTTTATGTTTTGTTCATTTTTGATGTATGTATGTACTAAGTATGGGAATCCCACAAACTACTTTACCAGAGCCAAAAAAACCTGGAAGCTGACTGCAACCTCCACTGCTGGAACAGCCTCAGAACAGCAGCCTTCCACTGTGTGGTGGTGTTCTGCAGCTCAACAGGCACTTGAGTCGCAACTGTAACCTTACTATACAAGCATTTCAGTAATTTTATGTAACGTCTCTTGGAGAGGCGGGGTTGGCTGCATCTGAGGCCTGCACAGTGTGCATTCAAGCCAGAAGGTGACAGTCATCACACAAAACGGATAAAAGCAATGTTTGGCTTGATTGTGCCACATTATTTCTTGCTGTATCATTGCAATATATCCATTACTGTGCATGTGAATCTAGACTAATGCAGCAGTGAATCAGGATTGCTCATCTTAAAGAAGGTGAAAAAGAAACATGTCTAATAGCAGTGTAATTGCATTTTTGAACTTGTAAAAAAACACTTAGTGGCTAATTTAAAAGGTGCACTGTTCCTTCTTTCTAAGAAAGAAAAGAAGTGCTTCTGGTCTTTTTCAGTCTTGGACTCTTGATTTAGTGTGAAGATGATGCCTGCAGGGTGAATAACGAGCTAATGTATGGTGGGTTTGCTTAAGAATGTGTCTGGAAAATCAGCTCACTGATCTATGAGCTCTTTCCTTGTGTAGGTTTCTCAGTTGAGGCATGAGCTGTCCATGAAAGATGAACTGCTCCAGTTCTACACCAGTGCTGCCGAAGAAAGCGAACCAGAGTCCGTCTGTTCCACCCCGTAAGTTGATTGATCTATAACGTTGAACAGTCATCTGCTGGAAGATTTAATAGGTTTGAAAAGTGGTAAAATTACCCCTGTATTGGCTGGAACTATAAATGGGACTCATAACTTGGTGCAAGGCTCCAGCTGGAAGGACTTGCACTGAGCCAGCTGGCTGTCCAGGTGCCAACAAGAGCCAGGAGGGGAGAGTACATAAGGAGGCTGCTGACACAATGCTGCAGTTTTCAGAGGAACTGGGTCACTGTTGTGGTGGGGCAGTCGTGGGTCCCACTGACAGTAGCCTAGTACACCACATACATTTGCATGCTCTGCTAGGACATGCTACATGAGTGACCTTTGTGCTTGAAGGACCTGAAGGCACTATGGAAAAATTCCAAGCCGAGGGAAAGAAATAAAGCATGGCTTATGGCGTGAGTTCCAGGCAGTTAGCTGGCTGAACAGCATTGCAGGCTCTGGGGGGCTGTCTGCCCTTGCAGAGTTATTGCTGCATTCTGATGAAGCGTGTGCAGCATTAATCAGGAACTGTTGGATTGCTCCCTGTAGTCAGGTGGTTTCTTTTCTCATAGCCTTGGCTGAATAACTTTTCCATAGGAAATGTGTGGAATAAGAAATAAAATTTTTAAATGTTCTCTTTTGAAATTCACTGCAAATTTATTGCTGCCCAAAAGTATTGTCAGGAATAAGCTGTATTTCATGTGGCTCTGTTTGCTTTTGAGACCTGCTTTCAGCCTGTGCTTGTGTGAGATTGGCCATAATACATGTAAGAATGAATTACAATTGTTGCTTTTTCATTCAAGGCTGAAGAGAAATGAATCTTCTTCCTCCGTCCAGAACTACTTTCATTTGGACTCTCTTCAAAAGAAACTCAAGGACCTTGAAGAGGAAAATGTTGTGCTTAGATCTGAGGTGAAATTCCTTCCTTTGTTTTGCTTACTATAGTTGTTTATCTAAATGCCAGAACACAGGTATTGAGAAGCTTGTATTAAAAGTTGAGAGTCTAACTAAGAGTGTAATTCCACATATAACACAGATCTCTCTGCAGTTGTTTACTCACCATCTTTTATCTTTCTAAATGAAGGAAAGGCTGAAATGTGGAAGCTGCACAGAATCACAGAATTGTTTAGGTTGGAAAAGACCTCTAAGGTCATTGAGGCCAACCTTTGACCTATCAATACCTTATCAGCTAGACCAGAGCACTGAGTGCCATGTCCAGTCCTTTCTTGAACACCTCCAGAGACAGTGACTCCACCACCTCCCTGGGCAGCCCATTCCAATGTCTAATCACTCTTCCTGTGAAGAAATTCTTCCTGAATGAAGCTACATGCAAAGCAGTTTTTGTGCAGTAAGAATGTGCAGGAGCACAGGCAGATTTTGGAGTCCAGGATTGCACTTTGAAACAGGTTTTAAAGGGCTGACCTGGTAGATATTTGTGACGTGAGCTGCAGATCTGAAGTTTGTAGACTGGCATGGTCTCTCTGATACCAGTTCAGTGTTTGTCAAAATAATAATTGCTAGCCTAAATTTGCATTGCATTTCTTCATTTTGTGTTTCAAGTCAGACAGTTAATATTTTAAATTGAATGTATTTTTCGTCTCTTTTATTTCTGATAGTATTCTGTTTGTTTCACAGATGACACAGTTTTTAAAAGTTTAATAATTGAATATGGGGTGAATAATTTTACATGTTTAATCCAACTTTTAAACCTTGTGAGCATGTTACCACTTTGCAAACATGTAGCAGAGTATAGCAGAAGAGATACTTGTGGTCTAAGGATGAATGTATGAAAACAGAATGTTATTGCCATTTTCCACTGCAAATGTGGGGCACATTGTAAATAGGTAGCACCACCCCTTTGCACAAGACACCAGGTACTGGAGACTGCTGTACTCTTAATTGAGAAGTTGCACAAGGAAGATGGACAATAGATGATCTCAGAATAGTGAACGTGGGGTTAGAACTGAGAGAGCCACGGCATCAGGAGCTGGTATGAAACCCCATGCAGCACTGCCTTCCCATCCAGGGAGGTGCAGTCTGTGCCAGCAAGGCACAGGGTGAAGCCAAATCTGAAACCTGTGAGCTGTGCAGTTCTCTACAGATGCAGTCTGTGGGTGTCTGTGCATGCCCCCAGCATCGGGAATAGATTACAGACCCACTGAGGGTAGTGCCAGACAGAACCAGCCAGCTGCAGCCATGCTGCTCTTGGCGCTCCCAGAGTCAGAGTGGAAAAGACAAAGCAGGGAAGAAGGTAGCCCAAAGGTTTTTTGTGGGACACATGATTACAGTGCCAGAATTTTTCAAATAGTATCTGAATGTTTAATTCAGTTTTTTAAACCAAGCATTTATTTAGTTTGTGATGATACCTAGCTTTGCTCAAGTGACCAGATCAAGCTCTGCATGCTAATATTTTGTATGTCCAGGCCTTTTTTTTTTTTTTTTAAAGTTTTTGTGCAAAATACACAAGTGACATCTAGTGGGGATATGGTGGTAATGATCCAAGTTTCTCCGTACAGTAATGTCTCTGCTGAATGTTCACCTGGCCTCTTTTTCTAGAACATGTGGGAGGGCAGGCAAAAACTGTAGTTTCTCACTATCTTCCTGAAGGAATGATTAGAATAGCTTGTCTTTCTGAAGCAGATGGAAGTGCAACAACAGACTGGCAAAGAACAAATGTGCTAATGTAGCATATTTGCTGTGGATTTCTTGAACAGGCCTGTCAGCTGAAGACTGAAACAATTACTTATGAAGAGAAAGAACAACAACTTGTCAATGACTGTGTAAAAGAGCTAAGTATGTCCCTACTTCTTTACACTTATTTGAGATAGTTCAGGAAAAAAAGCAAAACAGATCAGTCAGGCATGTTTTTCGGCGGTACTTATTTTCCTTTTATAAATCGTTATGAGTAGAAGATTTCTGGCTGAAATTTCACAGGAGAAAATGCTGGCTGAAAGATAAACCTTTCTCATTTAAATGTAGTTTTGCATTGAAAATGCTCCATCTCCTTTGCAGCATGAGCACTTGATGCCTTTCTGGTTTTGTGTCCTACTGTGTTTTTCAAAAATACCTTGCTGTGTATTGGGAGTAGGATTCTGCTGAAGCAAGTGATGTTCCAAGAGAACATCTTTATGCTTACTTTTCTGATTTTGGGTTTGTGATGTTAATTGTAATCACTTATCTTAAAGGGGATGCAAACATCCAGATTGCCAATATCTCCGAAGAGTTAGCAAAGAAAACTGAAGATGCTGCCCGGCAGCAAGAAGAAATCACTCATCTTCTCTCTCAGATAGTCGACCTGCAGAAAAAGGCAAAAGCTGTAAGCAATCCAGTTGAGAGACTACTGCTGTTAGTTGCTACTGTTGTAACTGGAGGACAGGTTAAAATCCTCTCTGTACTAGAGCCTAAAGGAAATACTGCACCTTCCTTACATGGATGACCTTGTTTGGTGTTTAATATCTAGCATACTTGACTAGAAAGCATCAATTTATTAAAAGATGCATGTATGGTTTATCAAATGCAATAGGTAAAATTATTTTAAATATTAGATTTAAAATTCTGCTCTGAGTCATGTCAGTGAGACAAGAATGTCAGTGCAAGTATTTCAGTGGGCACATACTTGTTTGGGGGTTCATTTGGCAAGGTGCATTCTGATGCTATGTGTTCTTGTGTTAACATTTTAAATGTTTTTAAACTAATGTGTAGGTTAACATTACTGCAGAGGAGAGGTGAGAAAAGTTGGAATGTTGCTACTTACCTGTAGTATAGGATACAAATATCACAGGACAAAACATTGCAGTATTTCTAACATTTTATGGCATATTTTAGTGTGCTGTTGAAAATGAGGAACTTGTCCAGCATCTGGGAGCAGCTAAAGATGCCCAGAGACAGCTCACAGCAGAGGTGAGTACATTACTTAGTAATACAATAACTCAGTAGCAAATCGGTGACTGTTCACTTTGCCTCTCTGATCTGAGCTGGATCAGAAGTATTAAGTAGTTTTGCCTGTGTACGTGGAATGAAGGAACATTTACTTTCCTAGTAGAGTTCAAAACCTTTTCTTTCCTATTCTCTGCTCCTTCAAATGACACACATTTTGAAACACAGAGGCTTATGGGCTGTATAGGAACCCCTTTAGAGGTTGACTTCTCTAGGCTGGTAATTTCAGCCTATTTTGACTAGTAAGATAACATGGAAGAGCTCATTTGTGCTCTGTTTGTTCAGAGCATAAACATAAGGCAGTCCAGTATTTCTGGTTGTCTTATGGGTGCTACATTCACATGAAAAAAAAGGACAAGATAGAGCTTTATCCCTTTAGGATGTGTCTTGTACTTGCTCTGCTTGGTGATGAAGGTGGCAATGGCCAGAGAAGCTTTTTCTGCTGGTGGACCTTTTGTATCTGTGGTGCTCAACAAAAATTGAGCTCATGCTTCTCCATTACTTTCTTAGGGAAGAAAATGAACAGGATCTCTTTTTCTAATCCAAATAGCTGATTTTTATGAAACTTGTAGGAATGTCGTGTTTCAGACTTCTGCCCCTTTGCCAAATTTAGTTGAAGTGACTGATGAACCCAAAAGCTGTGAAGGGTACACAGACATCTGTAGACAGAGTGATTGTATAAGATATGTTTCCTGAGAAAGCTAAAAATAGGACATAGTCTTAGGCTGTTGAAAGCTATGTGTGTTTATGTATGTGTGCATGAAAGTGCTGGCTTTAAAATTCCTAACTCCTTTGGACCGTTGTGGAATGGCTTGTCCTCAGCCCATGGTGTTTGCCCCTGTGATCATCTAAACCTGATCAGACTAATGATACTTTTTTAGCTCTGTATCTTCTCCTTGACAGTGGCTTCATGTAGATATGCAGGGAAGGAAGTGGAGGGAACAGTTCCCTGCGCATCATGACCCTCCCTGCCTGCCTTCACTTTACTAAACCATGTTATTAGTGATTCTCCAGTGATCCTCGATTGTTGGAGATCTATTCATTTAAAGTGGGATATTCTTCCCTACACCATTATTGCTTACCAGTATTAAAAGAATTTGCAGGATTTTTGTGGTAATAGTGCAGCCCATAAAGGCTTGGACTGTTTTCTCTATGTTACAGTTGCGAGAGCTGGAAGACAAGTATGCAGAGTGCATGGAAATGCTTCATGAGGCTCAAGAAGAGCTGAAAAACCTTAGGAACAAGACAATGCCAAATGCTATATCGCGTCGGTACCACTCCCTTGGTCTCTTCCCTATGGTAAGCAGATTTAAGGAAAAAACCTGCACACACCAAGCAAAGGAAGTGTTTTTGCATCTGGCTTACAGCTTTAGGGATAGGATGCTAGGTCTGGCATAAATGGGTGAAATGTATATTTGTATAGTGTTAAAGGATACCTGAGTGATCAGTTTTGCATATCTGGTTCTGAAACAGTGGTGCTGTGCAGCTCCTTCCTTCTGCTGCAGTGTTACATACAACCTGCAGCGGGCTGTGCTTATGCTGGGAATCCTGGGTAGCATTAACAGGTTGTCACACAGTTCTGTACATCTTTCTTAAGCATCTCCTGTTGATGCCTTAGGTTTTAGTTTTCCTATTTTTCAAATTGCTTAGTGTGTAACTCTGAAGTGTCTTGTAGCCTGCTAGCTTCTGTTCTTTCATGCTAGGTAGACATAACAAAGCCTCTCCGGGCCTGCTCTCCAAGGACACCCAGACTGTCCTAGGGCCAAAATGTGTAAACCAACATCTTAAGAGGGGGGGGGTGAGCGCGGGGGAATTACGTCATGAACCGGGGTTGTAATTGGAGAATTAATCCTGATATACAAATGGACCAAACTTATAAAAGTGCAAAGAACTTGTGACCTGTGGTCCATCTTGGGGTCCACCTTGGCAGTAGCCTCTGGACTCCCCAGCGGGTACCCTTGAAGGCCTTTCAAATAAATACCTACCTTTATTCCTGTATTCCTGTATTCCTGTCTAGTCTCTGTTTTTAGGTAGCCACTTCAGGCATCACTGTACTGTGATGGTTGATCTTCATTAGGAGCTTCCTATTTTCTTCAATATCCTTGGAGATATAACTTCCTAATAACGTAACAGTGATTTTCAGACATGGCATCTTTCTAGTCACTTGTGTTATACATTCTAGTTCTCCAGTACTTGAACAGGGTTAAACATACCTTCTTGTTCTGTGGTGACTGAAAATTCAGTGGTTCATTAAAAGAATTTAGTTGATAATCTGTATTATGACAACAAATTATGGTGGTTTCACTGGTGTTATCAACTTTGTTGACCTGATTTCATGTGATTATGACATTTAAAGCTCAGAGAATATGTGGTACCCTCAATGAAATGAGAAAAAAAGAGTGGATAAGAATATGTCCAGTGACTTGCTCTGCTTGCCAGTGTATCTCTGGGGTAGTTACATTACTCTTGAAGGTACAGGTATCAGTGGCTTCTTTTGCAATGCATCAATGTAATTAAGCAGCAAAATCTGGCCTGCCTTGTCTTGTCTCACTGCTGAGGAAGAACACATATTATTTGTGCTCACAAGAAGTAAATTGCCAACCAAGGCTTAGCTTGCCTTTTTGTGTTCCCTTCTGAGACCGAACACAGGCCAAATTGAAGTGCAGATGTTTAACAATACAAATTGTGCTTGCACAAATACAGTTGAAAGCTGTGAAAAGTATGCTTGTTCTGAGATAGGTTTATGCATTTTGTGTGAAAATGGTTTTCAAATGTTGAATCATGGGACAAAAGATCATTTAGGTTTGTTAATGTTTGATACTTAGACCCTGCACCCAGCAGTAAAACTGCTTAGTGACCAGCCATGGAAATTGTTGGCCTGTTACCTCTAACCTTATTGGGGAAGTGTATAGTGCTTTATGCCGAGAGTCATGTCATTTTTGTGGATGGGTGGGTAATGCTGTGAGTTTTATATTTATTTTAAATGAAAAAGTAGCAAAACTTTATACATGAAACATGAGTGTTACTGAGTGTGGAATTCAGTCTGAGAAGCTGGATCAGGTTGTTGCCTACAATATTTTCTTAAGGTTCTTTGGCAGATATTATGTAACATCAGATGGTACATACTATAGGAAAGTGAAACTAAGCCATATTTTGTCAGTGCTTTAAATTCTACATTAGTTTTCCACTCAGTTTTCATTTTTATACCTTCTTTTTCTTTCTAGACATACTCTTTATCACTTATTATTTTCTGTCATGCCAACCTTTTAATACTATGATATTTGTTTCTCTTTTGTGCTTCTTTTTAACAGGATTCTTTGGCAGCAGAGATAGAAGGGTCAATGAGGAAAGAACTGCATTTAGATGAACCTGACTCTCCTGACTTGGCGTACGACTGAAAAGAATTGGTTCCTAATTGATTGGTTATATCTGAAGTTAATTATTTGATGAGAAAAGAAAAAACAGGAAATAATTGAGCTAGAGATTTAAAAATAAACATTTCTGACAGTGTGTGAATGATAGAGAGAAAGGAAAATAAATTGTCTAGTTATTGGGGTGTTTTTATTTTCTGCTAAAACTGCCAAAAGAAAACACCTATATATAGGCTTTGCCTTGTCTTATAAACTTTTTTCCTCATTGATGAGTGCTGAGAATGAGAAAAGGTTTGTTTTCTTGTGTGTTGCCATGCTAGATTTCTTCAGTTACCAGTTAGGGAGGAGTTCAAGTTAGTGGGATTTCTGTTGGTGAGTTTTATAACATAAGTTATCAGGTAACTATTGATCTAATCCTGTTTTTATAGGAAGAACATCAGGGCAGAAAGGGATTTGGAATGGTTGGGTACTTAGTGTGATGCCCATTACGCCTGAGCTAAAGTTCTGTTGAATTAAACAAGAGAGTAGTTTGGAGCAAGTTAAGTGCTTGCGACAGCCCCAAAGCTATAGATAGATACAGCTTGTCCCAAGTGGCCTCGCTGATGCCAGCTGCACGTGTACTCCAATAGGTTTATCTCACAGATTTGTACAAAGCATGGATTGTTTAATTTGAAATGAGTTAATCCAGTTTACAGGGTCTATTACAGAAACAGAGTTTACAAAACAGGACAGTCAGGAAAGGTACAGTGGGCACTTCCCAGAAACCTTCTAATTGCATTTACAAAATGCCTGACGCATACACTGACCTTTTCTGAGCCTGAGCCAAGAACTGTCAGTGAGGCTTTGACAGAGTGAGATGTTGATTAGGAAAGTGTGAGGTCAGAAAGTTGTGAGCATGCCCAAACCCCATAGGATTCTTTCATCCTTCCAGTATAGTCTAACTTAAAGCTAGTTTAACTTCTTTAGAATGTCTTATTTACTTTGCCTGTACCAGAGGAGGATACTTTTTTTTCTGGCTGCATGACTTTTCTTGGTTCTCTTTATTTGTGCAGTGGTAGTAACTGCAAGCTCCATGGGACTGTTTAGTGATAAATTCTCTTAGATTCAGCCTCTTAAAGACATACGTATATAGACTTGGAGCCTACACACAACAGCTGTTGGGCACCCATGGACAGAAGGAAAGAAATTTGAATGACATTAAATAGCCTAAGGCACTGTTACAACTTGGCAAGGTTACCTTTTAGATGGAAGGAATGTGCTGTTCTTGTGTTCAGCCCTTGTTGAACTGTAAAACAAAGCAGCAGTGGCACTTTCGTAGCATGATGTAGGGTAATTTTATTTTGTCAAGAAATTTCTGCTGAAGTGTCATCTGATGTCAGTCTTGAAGCAGGTGGACAGTATTTGTTATGGTATAAGGTCAATGATGATAAAGAATGAACTGGAGAAGTAGGTCAAAAATTAGGTTTCCAGCCCTGACATCCTCTCTCTCAAGTCTTGGTGCATTATATTTCTGGGATTTTTTTCCTTTTTTTTAAGTGCTATTTAGGGGGGTTGGAAATTGGTTTCAAAGATAAAAGACACAAGACTTGCTTGCATGGAGATACTCAGGAGAGAAAATTCAAACTCTCTTTTAAAATGGATTAACCAGTTTAGAGTTAAGAATAGAATGGAGGTCAATTCTGGTTTTTAAAAACTCATTTTTATTTAATGCCTTTATGGCACTTTCAGCTGATGTACTGGAATGCTCTTTCACTTATTTTTTATTAATATTTGAAAGGGTCCAAGCACATCATTGTCAAATGTTCTGTCAAAAGTATTCTAAGGTGATGGAAGAATTATGTTGATGGATTGAATGTAGTGGCCAGACTGTAGCTAATATGGGACCCTATGCATACTACTTCACAGAACTATACATTAAACCAAGGTGTTTGGTAGAGCTGTGAATTGGAAGGGCTATTAATATGTAAGCTGATACCTGTTTCTCTGTTCCTTGTCATGGTAAGAAGTTATTGTGTGATTATTTCACAGTCATCAGAAGCGGGTCTTCGAGACGGTGAGAAATGTCAATCAAGTTGTCAAGCAGAGATCCATGACTCCGTCACCAATGAATATCCCAGGCTCCAACCAGTCCTCTGCTATGAACTCAGTCATTTCTAGCTGTGTCAGCACTCCACGTTCCAGTTTCTATGGGGGAGACATCTCTAACATTGTGATAGACAACAAGACCAATAGCATCATCTTAGAGACAGAGTCCTCGGACAATGGGTCAGTACCGTAGCCCTGGAATTTGCTTTCGTTTTGTTTCTGACATAAAAGCAAAGTGTTTCTATTTTCCTCCTCTTGCCTTATGTAGTGCAGTTACCACAGTGGCATACATCTTCAAAATTTATTTTGTGCTTATTTGAGCACTCAGGTTTGTTTAGAAAGGAAAACTTTTAGAAAGTACTGTGTATCAGTCAGTGTCTGCAACTCAGACCTGTTCTGAGATGCAACATCACCAGATGATGTAAAACCGCTCTTTGTTTTTGTGGGGCAACACTTAAAAAGAATTCTATTTTCACCATTTTACATAAATGCCAGGGAGTTCTGATCCCAGATGCAGCTACATTTAACTTTTTTGATCCTAAAAATAAATAAAGTGTGCATCTGTAGGTTACCTAATACGAAAACTTGTGAATGAAACCGATCAGAACTTTGCTTTCCTAGCTACTTGTCTCTTCCCTCAGTATAACTCCACACTATGCTGTATATACTTTTCAGTAAAAGCAGCTTAATACCTCAAAACGATGTGTGTTTGTCATGTTTACTCTTGTGACTCACTGTGGTGTTCTTACATGGGACCTGCTTACTTGAGTTTGTGTAACTGTAAGAGATGCACAACAGGCAGAAATCTCTCACCTCTTTGTAGGGGGAAGCTCTTAAGTAAAGTGCAGGTTTCCAACCAGGAGTTTTCAAGCAGGAACTAGGATTCAAAACTCTTTTAGTATGAAAGAGAAACAAAAGACTGGTGTTTGCCTTCGAGCTCTCCAGATGAGTAGCAAGTTGTTCTCAGACACAGTAATTTAAAGGTATTGGCGAATGTCTCAAAACTGTCATGTGCAAGTTTTAAGCATTTCTAAGAATGTGGTTTTTTCCCTCCCCCCTTTTTTTTTTATTTGTCTGTGTCCCCCTTTATGTTTTAGAAATGAAGACAGGATGAAGAAGCCTGGAACTCCAGGGACTCCAGGCTCCAGTGACCTGGAGACTGCCCTTCGTAGGCTCTCCCTCAGGCGGGAGAATTACCTCTCGGAGCGCAAGTTCTTTGAGGAAGAGCAGGAAAGGAAGTTGCGGGAACTGGCAGAAAAGGGAGAACTCCACAGTGGTTCCGTTACCCCCACAGAGAGCATCATGTCACTGGGAACTCACTCCAGATTTTCAGAATTCACTGGATATTCGGGAATGTCTATCAGCAGTCGCTCCTACCTGCCAGAAAAGCTTCAGATTGTGAAACCACTAGAAGGTGATAACAAAGGGCCTCGGCCTTTATCTGTTGTTATTAGTGACTCTTTGTGGTCTCTTATCCATCACCAGAAAGCAGGAAATCTTTGTAATACATACTCTTTTTACTTTAGAGACAGTAATCCACGCTGTTGGTTTGAGATCTTCTAACTACTATGTTTTTCCACAAGCCTTAAAAATGTTAGGAAACAATCCCAGCCAAGGGAGTAAAATAAATACTACAGGCCACATGTGCACGTCAGCAGTGCAACTTTACATCTGACCTAAATGTTATCATTTCATAATTGGAAAACAAAGGTGGATAAGTCTATGAAATCTAAACAACAAGAGTTCTGTAAATTAGTTTCTGGAAAGGCCTTTACCTACTTCCAGTTAGTCCAGTTGGTCTAATAAGACTGTTTTAGTGATTAAAAATTATCTCTGGACTTTAATGGGCTGTTTGAGTGGTCCTACATGAGTCACTATGGCTTTGCATTTCATGTGTGAAATAGGTGGGGTTTTTTAAAGTCAAATTTCCTCCATGCATTGTCTCAGGAAAAGGCAAGATAGAGATGGATGGTAGGCAGGGGTAGGCAGGTAAGAAACACTTAGGGTGTTTCTAAGTTCATTTCAATATATTGTTTTAACAAAGCTGTCAAAGCACATGTAGTATAGTCTGCCTGGCTTTCTTCAGTTCTTTCAGGTTGTAGCTGGAAGTTAGTTGAGTCAATTCCTCCAGGTTTTAAACCAAATGAAGTTTTCCTGTAGTACTTCACAGATACACTAGCTAACATCATTTAGCTTTGGCTTCACACTCTCTCTCTTTTCCTTTAACAGAACTCTTGTATTAGATTGCATTGTGTGTGTTTTAATTGCAGAAGTTCCTTTTTTTTCATCTTTTTAGAACAAATTTATTTCATCTATAAGGAGCACATAGGATGACACATACTCAGAAGCAAAAATAAGCGTTCTTATGTCCTGAAGGAAGTGATGTACTGTATCTGCCTATTCAAATGGAACTATAGCCATAGCACACAAACCCATGCTGTAGAGCAGATTTTAATAGTTTGTTTCCATGGCTGCTTTTAAATGGTCATAAAAGTTCTTGTACCACACGAGGGAAAGGATGATCCCACTTTGTTTCAGTTTCTGGTTGCTACCACTGTAATAGAATTCTGTCACCATCCCATTATATCTGCTTTTGTCTTCCAATAAACTCTTAAAGTCTTTATCATCTTTCTATCTGTCTGGGTTTTTTTTTTCCCTGGCTTTGTTCAATGTTTTTACTGGGTCATTTCTCCCTTGAAATTATTGCACCTTTTAAAGTACTTCTCATGTTTGGTTTTAGATCTTATTTGTAGCATGCTTGTGTCTGCCTGTTTCATACGTTTTCTGTTTGTTGACTTCTATTAACTAAATATCTTTATGATTTTGTTTTTCACTTCAGCTTAGTTTCTTTTCCTAACATTTTTCATGAGACTTAATTTTTTTTTTCAGCTTCAGGGGTGCCTTCAGACTACTGGGGCAAAATAGTTGGCTGTACTTGCAGGCTGTTATAAGTAGTTGTGTCTTTGGTTCTGTTACTGTTTTGAGTGCTCATGCCATAAAACAGAAGAAATAAAAATTAATTTTATAAGAAATTTATTGTAGGTTAATAACTTCTGCTGCTTTAAAGCAATCTTTTAAATCTCCCAGAAAAAAAGGTGACAGAAGCACTAGGAAAGTAATCTTCTTTTGCACCTTTAAAACAACACATGCTTGCTTTTAGTCAAAAAGAAGGATTGGTTGATGTGACTTGCTTTAGTTATAGTCTAGTGGGATTTTTCTTGTTTCTTTTTTAAACTATGCACCTGTGACTTGTTGTGTCATAAGCATGAAATGGCACTACCTGTGTCGTGAAGGGAAACTAAATACTTGGACTGATTGTCTCCACCCACTTTATTCCAATTGTGGGAGCAACACACTGCGAATTTCTAAGCTTTCTCTGATCCTCAAACCATATGTGCAATCATGTAGAGATATCAGGAATATAGGAAAAAAAATTTACTCCGTTCATATACTTACTTTGTTCTTATATTCCTTCTTCCTTCAGTGGCAGTCCTACTGTTACACGGTAATTCCCTTATGCTAACTTTTTCTGATAAAATAATTTACAAAACCGTCTGCTAGGCACCTGGGACTGAATGTAGGCCAAAGAAATGTTGTACTTCCCTCTTGCTTTGACTTTTGCAGCTTCCTCTTTTTTCTTTTGGGGATTTGCAGCTGTTGCATTGCTTTGTGCATTTGCATTCATTTTCTATATGGGAAATTAAAGCTTCCTTACACACATTTTATGAGATCAAGATTAAGCTCAGATATCCTCCTGTTTGTGATGGAGCTTAGGCTATTTTGATTTCCATGGTTTTAATAGAAATGTTAAAGCTCAAAATGCAGATATTTTGGTAAATGTCTTTCCTGTGGAAAGATGTGATATATATATTAACAATGAAGTGCTTGTCTTCTGCAGAATTTATTTTAAGTATAAGTTTTGGTGTGCTTTAAGGTGAAAAAGATTACATCTTCAGAAGCTAGCATGTAGAAGTTAATTAACTTTTTATACTTGCATGCAGTGCAGAAAGAAATCTTGATTCCCTTTGTTCTTTAATTCTTGGAGTCTGACAGAAAACCTCTGCCCCTAGTTTAAAGCTTGACAATACCTGTTACTTCTTCACGTTCTGGGGTATTTCTTTTACACAGAAGCAAAAAACTTGGCCTTTGTGACAATTCAGAAGTAAATACAAGTTATAAGGATGTCTCTTCTATCATTTTGGGGTTGTAATGGTTTCTACTTCTTGAGCCTTGAGGGTGTGAATTTTCTTTAATCCCTCTAGACTTACTTTAAATAAAAGCAAAAAAATGGATAGTGTCATTAGCCAAAGTAATCTAGCAGATCCATTTATTCTGAGCTAAAAAATTTCAGATCTTAAAAAGTGAGACAGGCTTAATTAAAATGCCACCCATTGTTTCCAATTATTCTAGAAAAAAATTTTCCCTGTTCACTTCCTATATATACAGTAAGCTTCCTCAAATGCAGTATGTGAAATGACAATTTTTCTCATTCTGTAGGATTTTTCTCAGATTAAAAATAATGTATATGAGAGCCATCCCTTTTCTTTAGTTATTGCAGTTGTTCAGGCTTTTTACATACACCGTGCAGTGAATTGAACATCCTTGGTCTTTGATTATGGGTGAGATATTTGTGTGCCAGATGGTTGAATGAGTGGGTATTCTGCTTTGCAGAGAGGCAACAGGAACAAGACTGCAAAAACTGCTCTGGTTTGAGCTGGTAGATGTGAAAATAAAGATGTTTTGTTTGTGTAATAGGATATGTGTGATTTTAAGTCACGTATTTCAACACAGTAGTGATGGTGGGCACACAGGAAAATGTAGGCCTTTGCAAGCAGTGTTTAATCGCTTCTTGAGGAATCAGATAAATCCTCCCCTGATTTCACTGGGCACATCTCAGTGTATATATCAATTTTGCCTGACCCATTGCTGTTTCTGACTGTCTCCTATTAAACCTTGAATATTGAATGCTTTTCTCTGTAAAATGCACCTCCTCTTTCAAAACATTTCTCTGCCAAGGATGAAGCTACAGGTACAGTAGCATTTAGTTATGTAGTAGTTGAATTCCTGTAGCATAGGGTCCATACAGGTATTTAGACTTGACATGTAGTTCAGAGTTGTGTATCTGCTTACACGTGCCTGAAGCTGATGGGGTTTTCTAATGTATGGTACAAAGCTAAAATTGCTGTGCAATCCGTGTGACTACTGTCCTCCCGTTAGCCACTGGTAGTAAATTCTGGCATGTTTTCAGCACTTGTCTTAGCGTGAGCTTAGTGTGGGAATATGTGGTATATGTTCCTCTTAGAGCTTTCTGTGATGGTGCTCAGATCAACAGTTAAAATGAAAATTCTTTCTACTCCTGCTTAATCCTGTGAATTGAAGTGGATGACAATATTTATGGGGAGGGGATATGCATGTGCACAAGTGTGCTGCTTCTCACCACCAGGCTTTGCCTAAGTGCTGATGTGATCAGTTTATTTCACACTGGTGTGGAAATGCTGAAGCGTAGGTGAAGCAGTTTTGTGCTGTAGCATGTCGCCCTAGAAACATGAAACCCAGAAACATTAAAGGCTTGGAGCTCCCAAACCTTTGGTCTTCTGGATAAATGAAGTGGGACTTCGTCTTTTAGGTCTTGAATTGCTCACTAATTTATTTTGGTTGTCTTTCTGTTCCCTTTCAAGGTTCTGCCACTTTGCACCACTGGCAGCAGCTGGCTCAGCCTCACTTGGGTGGGATCCTGGACCCGAGGCCTGGGGTTGTCACTAAGGGCTTCAGGACCCTAGACCTGGACCTGGATGAAGTGTACTGCCTTAATGACTATGAGGAAGATGAGACAGGTGACATTTCTTACAAGGGCCTAACTACCTCGACGCCAGTTCAGCACACAGAGACCTCAGGTGAGAGGTCACAAGCACAAGTGACTGTTTCAGAGAACAAGAATAACCCCCGCCAATCTCAGGCTTTCACAGAGGAGATGCAGGAGTCCGCGACTGACGATGATGAGGGGTCTGGTGAGGGAAACTCATTAAGTCCAGTAAAACTGACATCTTTACAGGATTTTGATTACTGGGCCATTCTCACGTCTCTTCAGAACAGCATCCATGATATTGCTTTGTGTGTAGCATCTGCACGATAGTGCGTGCAATTGTTAGAACATAACCATTCTAACACTGGCTCAAAAATCGTTTCTTTGATAATCTTTTAATTCGTTTTTCAGTAACAGCATCTGTGGTCAATATTTTACTCTACTTTGATAAGAGAAGGCTGCTAAAAGGAAGTGGTTCATTCAGAAACCTTTGTGTGGCACGTATTCAACTTGTGTGTGTATTTAGTGCACGCTGTTGTGTGTGTAATGTACAGATTACATATATTTTGTATTACTGTAGTGCAGATTCTGACTGTTCATAAGAGGTGGTGCCATGTTTTAGGTTTCTGTACTTTGAGAAAAAAACAACGACTAAATGATTGGTGCACTAAAGGTGCATCTGCCTTGCCTTTGCTGAAACAAATGGAGTGCCTTGAAAATCACCAAAGAAATTCTGAAAGTTTAATTCACTTACCTCAGATACAGTTACCTGTTTTTAAAGTCCTTCCGAGGTAAAGAATGAAGGGGATGTTTTTATGCAGTGACTAAAAACATTTCCCTTACTCTTTCTCCACCACACTATTAAATCCTGTCCTTCCTATTTATAACATATTAAGACTAAAACATTTTTAAGTGACACAGTACTGCATGAGTTATTAGATACTTTGAACTGGCATTACCAGTCTATCATTGCACAAGATTACAGATTATCAAGACTATAGATGTATTTTGAGTTCGTGTGGTTTCTTTTTTGTTCTTGGGTTATGGGGGGTTTTGTTTTCATAAGCTATATAGTCTTCATTAAGATTTGCCTCTGGTAAAGAATTATATTTAGTCCAGAATCAGAAAATTGCCAGAACTCCCTTTTTTTCCTAGACTTCTTTTTTTTTTTTGTATAACTACTTTAAATGGAGACACTTCCTTCCCTCTCTTTTTTCTGGCATAAATCATAATTTAATATTTGGCTGGTCTTTGGAACATTAGATTGTCTCAGGGCTAAACAATAATATTTCTGTTATTATCATGACATGCAGAGTATCTTCAGCTCTCACTGCAATGGCAGTTCAGTGCTTTCAGCTATTGAATATACGCTGCTTTCTACAGTCAGTTGTATTAAGGTTAAACTTTGAATCATAGAATCATTAAGGTTGGAAAAGACCTCTAAAATCATTGAGTCCAGGCATTAACACAGCACTGCCAAGTCCACCACTAATCCATGTCCCTAAGTGCCGCATCTGCGCATCTTTTAAATACCTCCAGGGTAGTGACCAACCACTGCCCTGGGCAGCCTGTTACAGTGCTTCAACATCCAAACCCTTCAACTTCCCTTTCCATTGGCAAAAGTTGTCCTTGTTCTATGAGATCCCAGAAATTATGTTTATATTAATCTTTTATATTAATATGAAAATAAATAATGCCTCTTCAGGCTGTTGTGTACTTTGGATATTATCTAGGTTTTTATAATTTTGAAGAGTCTGCGTAACAACAGCAAGAAAAGCTGGAGATATGAGAAACATGGACTGAAATAATCAAAGATTAAAATAACTGGCATTTTTAGGATCTAAGGAATAAAAGATCCAACAAAAGATACAATTAATTTTAAAATGTGTTGCTATAGAAAGGAAGGGAAAAAACAGTTATTCATGTACTCAGGGTGCAGTAAATGTGCAAAAGTTGCTTGGGTTACATTTTGAAGAATTGTCTAGTAGTAAGAGTATCCAACACAGGAACATGTCAAAAAAGTAGAAGACTCATTGTCATGGTCTGAACATAGGTAAGGATATAGTTTAGTTCCTTGTTTTGGGGTTTTTTAAAAGAACAAATCAGTAAAACATTTCTGGGTACTAATTTGGAAGAGTTGTTTCTTTGGAGTAGAGCAATAAATGTAGGCCTGCTCTGTAATTACAGACTAGTAAGAAAGTCTAGTATTTCCTTCCGTTTTCTGTCTCCATTATGATTTGAATATAGGTCACTGTTTATTGACAGGTTATTTAGTGGTTATTGATGACTTTTCCTGGGAAAAGTCTATCTCAGACAGGGTTTTTAAGCTAATTCCCTACCTTATAAATTGACAAAGTAGATAAAATCAATGAAATTGCTCTAGCAATCTTTTTTTACCTGGTATTGTTTGCTGAGTAATTTTAATACATTACAGAAATAAATGGGTCAGAATTAATAACTTTGTATAGAATGAACAGGTGCACTGAAAACTTTAATTTCCCATTCTTTTGCCTTCTTTCAAATTGACCTGTTGCTTAGGATTTAGGAGTATCCATGAACTACCGTATCATTATTGGTTGTGTTACTCAAATGCAGTAAAGACACTGTATCTGCTTTTTGTTGAAGCAGTTTGTAAGTGATTATACAAGGAGGAGATGACTGTGGATTTTGTCAGAGTAGGCACTAACTAATGGAGCAGTACTTCTTAGGATCCACAATCTGCCCTCTGAAGGATACCTTTTGGGAGAAGGAGGTGCATGCTTAGCTTATGAATTTATTTTGTATTTAAATGTTGTGCAGCCATTGCTTCTCCTCAGCATTCTTCCTTCTAGATTTCTCTGTAGGAAGTGCAAGGCAGGTAGGGGTGTAAATGGAGATGTGGCACCTCATCATGAGCCCATCACGAGTACAAGGTTACGACATCATTGCTTGCATGATTCCAAGGGAGGTTCCAGTTGGCAGCATACAGAATAAACTCTTGCTAGAGAATGTGGAAGTAAAATAAAAAGGGAAGGAAAGAAATATCTTGCACACAGTCTCTAGTGATAGTGCCTTTGCTTGTAATCCAGGATAGCTCCATTGTGGAAAAATCTCATTCAAGAAGTTTGTAAAAGCCAGAAGGTATCTTCTTAAAGTTGCTTTTGGCTGGCAATAAAGTGTGCCAATCCAGAGCTACAGGTCTTCTAGCCTCAGACCAAAAGGTCTTTAGTAATACAGTGCCTACAAGGACCTTCCCAGCAGGTGTAAGTCATCTTAGTCTGTTGGGCAGGTTTCTGCAGGTTTCTGCTTCAGCTGATTTTATGCTCTGAGGTTTGTATCTTGCCTTTTTTGCACTGAATATGTTCTCTGTCACAGTACTTACAAGCCCTATTCATATTGCCATTTTGTGCATGCAGAGTGCTGCTCAGGATGAGCCCAAGAGCTTGTTTTAACTTCCAGGCTCAGGAGAGCAGACACTGCTGGTGCCAAAAGTGTCTTGTAGCCAAAACAAACGTATTGTGAGCAATTGTGATAGATATTCTATTCTTGTGATAGAGTCAGAAATCATTCTGACTAAATAAGGAAAAGCTCTGTTCCTTGAGTTTTCTTGTCCCTATGTTGAAACTTGTAGTACCCATTGATCTGTAAAATAGCTTCCTCACCATAAATGCATATTCTATCCCAATTATGGCACTGAACATTTCAGGAGAAGTTAGCACACATGTGCTTTATGGTCTGCAGTTGGTCTGCTGGAGCCACATACTGTGTGTGGGTAGAGTTAACTTTATGGAGGACTGTAAATTCCAAAATTGCAGTTCTAGCCTAATACCCAGGAATAGGCTGAGATTTGTGTATCACTTTTGTAGACTCTCAGCATAAGTGGAATTGTAAAGAAGTTACAGGATAGTGTTCTTAAAATCATCTCGGACAAGTAATTTTTGCAGCACAAATTTTTAGTAACCTTGATATATTTTTTTGTTCTGTGAAAGAAACTAGTGTATCATAAAACTGTCCAGAATCTGTTTTGGAGGGAGGGGTTGTTGGGGTTGGTTTTTTGTTTGGTTTGTTGTGGGTTTTTAATTCACTGGCTTTCATGTTTCCCTTAAAGAAACAGACAAAACACCAGCCACTCAAAGCACTTCATAATGTTATGAATGTTCTAATTTTGAAGTTGGAAGGGCTACACTTGATGCAGTGTGTACTTAATTGCCTGCTAGTAGTGGGTGCATAAACTGGTCTTTCAGTGCTTGTGTTTGTTAGTTCCACTGATTGATTGCTTTGAATAGACATGTGCACAGCGTTATGGGATCAGCACTCTTGTACTACATGCTTAGACCTTAACCATGACACTGGGGGGCTTTCCAAATAGGTGCCTAAAATCACAAAACCACATAATGAATGTCTTACGTTTGAGTTGTTTTTAGCAGGATTACTATACATGCTTCTAAAAAGTTACCATTGTACAGAAAAGCAATAAATTTTGTAACTCTTCTTAGAACTAAGGTATTGATGCATATTTAAATATATTTTATTTTCAAATGGCATGAATATTTCACAGTAATTATTTCTTTAAGAAAAGTCTGTCAGCAGTTGCTGTCTATGCTGTTAAAATGCTTGAATTTTAATTTTGGGTCTTAGCCTGCATAAACTCATGTTGAAACCACATTAAATACTTTGAATTCTTTTTACATCTATGCTCCGTGGTTATATTCATATGAGAAAGTTACCTCAGCCAGAAGCACACCCTGTCCAAAGAATACCTGCCTTTGTTCAGATTTTCCTCTCTTGCTGTTTCCAAAGGCAAAATAAATGAAAATTTTGGAAAATCAGGTATTCAGAAAATAATTTTGTTGTTTAAGAAACATAACAAAAGCAGCGCTCCTGGTGCAGACATATGAATTCTTGGTCATTTTGAGTATTCATGGTTACACCTTTAGGAGAGCACCATGTTCACATTTTACAGCTGTTGTTTTTATCACCTATCTCTTTTCCATTGTAGTGGTTCACCTACGCATCAGATGCAGCCTACTCTGTATTCTCCCTATTCTGTCAGCCAGGCATTTTCAGTACAGGTAGCACTGGGTTTCAGAGCTCTCACCTTTAGCCACCTGGAGGGCATGAACTCTGCTAAATCTAGAGATTACATGAAGCCACTGTCTTGTTCTATGGATCCTGATGGGGTTTTGTGACCTAGTTTCCAGTAATTTCACCTCATGCAAGAATGGAATTGGTGGCACAAACTGGCAGAAGTGTGAAGTCCATAGCCTGTATTCCAGATGACCACACTGTAGAAAAAAAATGCCTCCTAATGGTCCTTCATGATCCTCTTTTAAAGCAGGCAGAACTTTTCTATTCAGCAATAAACTTCTAATGCTTTAAAACACCGTCTGTTGCTCTAAGGATGCCTCAGTCTGTTTCCACATTCCATCCCTATTTCCACAGCCTGTGCTAAAGAGATGCCCTGATTCCAGTGTGCACTCTGCTCAAATAGCAGGGAGCTGGGTTCCCTCCTTTTCTTGAAACACGCCAGAGAAATGATGGAGGAGAGTGGCTTGCTTCACTGTTGGGCTAAAGTGTTAACTTTGTGCCAGTTTGGATCAAATCATACTCTGAAGATTTCCCAATTTTTTTAAAGTTGATTTCCTAATCTGTATATGCCAGAATAGGGAATGCAAGGATTTGCTGGTCACCATGATGAGCTCTCTGCTTCCTCACTGTTATTTCAACATAACAAAAAATTTGCATTTTGATCCAATGGTACAAAAGTTAATGGTGTTTTACAATAGCTACCTCTTACAAATCATCCTCAAACCTAATTTGTCTTGGTATCTTCTTGTGGATGGGGTGGGCCACTAGTTTACCTACTGTAACTTTGTACCTTCCTCTGCACAAGCTGGTTGAAAATCCAGATTGAAGGACCTTTTGAGAGTTCCCTGGGCAGAAGGTCATGTCCTAAACATATCTGTTTTGCTGTTTACACCTAGCAGAATGGCCCACAGGCTCTGAGTCCTGAAGCTGGATCTGAGACAGCTCTGAGATACGAATCAGCTTTGTGTTTTGTGTGGGAGAAGCCCTGTTTGTTTTACCAGAAGATGGAGCTCTCTGCACTCAGTTTGACTGGAACCTGCCTTTTTTTTTTTTTTTCAGTATTTTAAAAAGTGTTTTTACAATAGTGTTTGTGGTTACAGGAGAGTCCCTTTGAGCTATGATGGTTTGCATTTTTCCATAATGCTTGTGAATCGTGTAAGAAAACGTAATAAGGTGAAGAAACATTAATTCCTGAGTGCTAAAACATGATCCAGCAGAAATCTTAGGTTTAGATTTGATTTTAATTTTGGAGGAAAATGCACTAACAGTTTGCACAGGATTCCTGATGGATGAAGTTACATGTTTCTGTAAATTTTGTTAAGCACTGAGTTATGTACAGATTTTTTTTCTTAAGGATATGAAGCCTTGTTGTTAAACTACAACTACTTTGGAAAAGAGGGTATAAGTAAAACACTTGGTTTCAGACAGTTACATGGAGCAAGTGTTTATATTTAAGAGAATACTTTGGTATATGTAAATGTGAAGATAGTCTTTCTTATTATAAAAATGCATTAATTCCTTATGAATTTATACCAGCTCAGGGGATGGCCATTCGTATGTAAAATTACTAAGTTAGAAATTTAATCATTTTGTTTCTATTTGATAAACTTTGTTCATTTACAGCAACAGGTTCTCACTCTTTTTACTGTGTCCAAAGGATGGAAAATGCTACAGCAATATGATACACCCCATTGTTGACTGATGGAGGATGAAGCTGGTACAGGACTTTCTTAGTGGTATTTGAGGGTGAAATACATCCTTAGAAATGGATAGATTTTTTCATCATTTCAATTTGTTTCCTCTGATTAGAGTTAGTGATTTCTCTACTTTTAGCAGCCTTCTCCTATCTTTGACTCATTAATAGCAATGAGTCTTGCTTTTGCTAATGCAGCTATGTTCCTTCAATGTGCCTGTCTCCAGTCTGAGGGGATGCCCAGTGGATATTACAAACGGGGAAAATGCACTGATTGTATTACAGCTGTGTGCTTTGGGTTGAGCTTGCAATCTTAAACCAGCATTGCTTTATTCTGTTCTCTATTCATCATCCAGGGATAATTGCTTTGTTTCTAATTGATTTATGTTAAAGTCCTGTGTTTCTCTAAATAACCAATTTTTTCATGTCCAGTTATTTGAGCTCTTTCTCCAGATTTTCTTATAACTCTCTACAAAATGGAGAGAATCATGATTGCTAGGCTGTGCTCCCTTGTAATAGCTTTTGTAGTGCTCACACTAATCTCTAAAGCAACTGGATTCCTGAAGCATCCTAATTACCATCTCTGGAGGTGAAGTAGAGCTTGTTGTTCTGTTATGCCGTGCCAACATTTGAGTGTGTTAACATGACACTCCAGTGGGTCCTTGGAAATATCCTTCTCTAATGTACAGCCATACATTCCAGTGCTGACTGGAAGTTACCTCACACTGTATGCTCAGCCACTTCTGCTTCCACTGTTCACACTGCCCATGCCCTACCCTTCACACACTGCTTTTATGTGTTCCTAAAGGGCTACCTAACCACACACACTGTTTTGGAGCTGTGATACTTCGTATATGAAAAAGGGAACACAGCCACAATTAAGACTTGCCTTGCTTCTGCTAAGCTGCTCTGGGAGTTCAGAACGGTGTCTGGTCTAGCTGGTCGGTCTGTCTGTCTTTTGCAGTGTGTTGAATAGTTGTGTACTGTGGTATTAAAATGTGGCTTAATCAGGGAATGGCTCAGATGGTTGGGTAGGACTGGGGGGAGGGAGCTGCACACGGTTTTTGTTGTGCATGTCTTTTGACCACTGCTGAGTTTGGTTACTAAGTAAGAGAACCTATGCAATCATGATATCTTTGATGTAATATTTAACTCTGGGTGTTTTTCAACCAGCTTTTCAGATGCATGGCTCTTAAATTCTGTAGTTATTTTGCAGTGACCACAGCTGCATTATATAGTAGGTTAATACAGCCACAGAAGCATTTCTACTAAAAAGAAAAATGTTGGCCTAAGTCCTTAATTTTTAAAACTGAACTATATTGCTTCTTTCCCAAAGCACTGATCTATCACCAGAGTGGCAGTTTTACAGCCACATTTGTTAGGAAATTTGCTTACTACACTGTCTACAAATATTCAAAAACTGCTATACTATGCAGCTGAGGACATACATTCTTAAAGAACCTAATCACATGCACAAGAGAAATGTCACAGATGTACAGTAGTGGATCTAAAAAACTACCACTTTCCATATTGTGGATGTGAAAAGTCAGAGAAACAGTAATTAATGTCTGTCCCTCCCCACCCCAAAAATCTGTATTCCTGTAGCATTAGGCTGATGGATCCATTACTGAGAAGTAATGAGGATACCTTGTTTTGGATCGATCTAAAAGCTGAAAGGCACAAGCATTTAGAAAATCCCGGTGCTCCTGAGCTGGTACTAGAAAATGCTGCTTGTAATTTCCCACTGATGCAAGTTGCTAATTTAGATAAGGGCTAGCATTTCAAGCACTGCCTGGCCTAAATTTGGTTTCAACAAAACTTAATCTGCAGTGTTTGTGATCATGGGCAAGTTTCAGCAGACCTTTTTAGCACTGGCCTTGGAGTCCTAGAGGTGTTTCTTTTGGAGAACAAATGCAGTACTTGGGCATTTCACTTCTCTTGCATTGATCCCATCAAGGTGCCTCATCACTTCTTGCATCTGTCTTAGCGCACAGAAGTTTGGTTTTCCCCTTTTCTGTGTAAAATGCAAAGAATTTGCTTTTTTTTAATTTAGTACCTCATCCTGGGAAGTGCATGTCACAAACCAACTCCACCTTCACCTTCACCACCTGCCGCATTCTGCACCCCTCCGATGAACTCACACGAGTCACGCCAAGGTAAGGGATCCTCATGATGGCAAAGCATTCAGCTCTGTCAGTTTCCCCTCTAAGCAAATGCAAAATAATAGCATAAGCATAGGCATTGGCTGCATTGGTGAATTACAGCACACACACCAAATATTCCTCCAATTTTGAGTTACCTCAGCCTGATTTTGAGGGAGGCATGTGCGGTGTTTTAAAAAGCCAATCAAAATTTCTTAAATTTTGTTGTGTCTAGTTAAGATGCTGCAGGATCAGACATAACTATATTGGCTTTTGATATCCAAACCTGGCTACTCTTCATCTTAGACTAGTTGTAGTCCTCATATGTGAATGTGCAGAACGTGATCTCTGACAAAAAAGATTACAGGTTTTTCCAGGGAGGAAGTTGAAATCTTTCCTCTCAGAAGAAAAAGGGATGTGCAGGTAAAGAAATCCAGGAAGTACATGAGGAATGGAGGAGGAAATAATGGGAAACAGGGAGATGTCTACTTTGTTCCTTGGTGTAATTGTTGCAAATGAATTCCTAGTAGCCAGACTGAAACTGCTGCAATAGCAATTGTCAGTGTAGACACTGCATGCCAGCAGAAGGCAGTTCTGTGGCCTTAGGGAAGGTGAAGATCTGAGAACCGGGACAGGGGGTGAATTTCATACCTAAAGAGGGAACTTTCCTCCCTTAGCAAATCAGGATTTACAGAATGTTCTTTTCTGTGTTTAAGAACAATGCCTCATTGCTTTCTCTGCCCCTTCCAGCTCCTCTGTGGGAGTGTACCACTGTGTAGGTCTCCATGCAGAGGTGTCGTGTCTACACCTGTTTAGACATGAGACAGGCATTGACTGCCTTTGACAGGCATGAAAAGTAAGGGTATTGAATATGAAAACCTGTCAAGTGGAAAGGAAATGTATGATGTTTAAATGTAACTTTTTTGCTTCCCTGTCTGAACTAAGTTAGTTATTAGTGGCCTGGCTGGTTTTTCTTTACTCTTTTCTGTCTTTCCCCTCATCACGATTACTGAAGAGATGCTTATATGGCTGCAGTTCTATTTTAGTTTTCTTGTTATTGTTGTCCACAGTTGTGGTCATAATAAAGTCTTTAGGTACTACATTGAACAGATCAGTCGGAAAAGACAGCTAAATTCAGTACATTTTCGGCTGCCTTAGTTAAATGGAAGTTCATCATTCATTCAGGAGAACAAAGAGCAAAATAAACAAAATTATGTTTTCAGCAGACGTGTTTAAGAAGCTCCTCCTTACCAACTATAAATGATTCTTCACAGGTCATGTGAGGAGGACGAGAAACTGCGTTATGTCTCGTTGTGATGAGAGGAGGTATAGGGCAGACTCTATGACCCAGCGTGGTCGGGGGTGAGCAGCACTGCCAGCAGCATCTCTGTTGGCAGGGTCACGTACAAGGAATGCTAGTGTGTGTGGCACCAGCTAACCCCAAGAGGTTTGGCATTTACCTACCTGGTTGCATTTTAACCTGTGCTACCCCAGGTGTTGCTCTAACCTTACTAAATTTCATCCAGCTAAATGAAATGCTCATTTATTTGTTTCTTTTCTCAATCTAACTCTGAAACCGTCACTGGGCTGAGTTGCTGAGGCCACTGTGAGTCTGTTTCTGTGGTTGCGTCCAGGCTGTCCTGCAGTGTTGGGCAGTTTGATGGAAAAAATATTTCCCAGTTAAAGCAATGCCAAAGTGATCAAATGGACTCTAAAAAGGCAACATCTGCCACTGCTTTCTTGCAAGGATGGCTTGTTTTTTTAATTGCACTGTAGTGTATAACTGTGCTGAAAAATTAGTAGAAATACTAATCTACATGTCTGTGCAACTGAAATCTGTGTCTGGAAGGACTGAAGCTGTTGGAGTTAATAAACTGTTGGAGTGCTGTAGTTTTCATCTTGTGACTAGGATATCTTGGAAGCCTGGTAATTAGCACCTTATGTCTGGATTTCTGAAATGTATATGGTCGTACCTTGTAGAAAGTCCGTTCATACAGTAAATTCTCTTTCTTTTCTCTTCCTCACGCTTTTCAAGACTTCTGTATTCTGTATTTGGCTGTGTGGGAAATGTTCCACAGTGGCTGTCACTGCTCTTTAGTTCCACTGGAGTCAGAACTATGAGGGTCCAGCTTTAACCAGTGCTTAAGAGAAGAATTGTGAACTAACTTCTTTCCACTCAGCCTTGCCTTCAGAGTGTGTGTGCTGCTGCAGTGGGTGTGCGTGGCCTCCTTAGCTCTGCTGGGAGAGATCCTTCTCCCCTGCCACTGGCTCAGCCCGGGCAGAAGGAAGAGGACATCAGGATGTGCCTTAGCACACCTGCCACATGCACTGACAGCCACAGCACACACGGGGGTGCAAGGAGACCAACTGCAGAGCCACCTAGCAAGGCTGCTTTTCTAATTACATCTGCCAGCTTTCTCAAATAAGTGTTTCACTGCAGCATACCAGGAGGAATATGTGGGATTCCTCTTGTTGAATTGCGACTGCAATTCAACTTCCTCAGTTTCACTTGCTTATGGTGGAGGTTGGTACAGTTCCAAATCACTGTTAGAGATCATGTTGGTCAGATCATACTTACCCTTGGAAAGAAGGCATGACTTGAGACTTCATAGCATCAGGCTACTAGTTTCATAATTAAGAAATGCCTTAAAGACATGCTGATTTTTAGACCACGGGACTAGAGTTTCCAATGTTACGTGAACTCACCTCACCTGCTTACTGTAAAACAAGGATCTAGATGATGTTCTAAGCTCATCAGAAGCTGCAGCACAAAACATTCCAGGGCATCTAACCTGACATGCGCAGTAGTGTTGGCTGAGTTCATGTAAGGTGAAATGAGACTGAAAATTCCAGTCAAGACACCATCTCAGCCCTTTTTGTCCATATGGGCAAAAAAGATGCAGTTTAGTCATTGGCCAGAGTCTTCTCCTGGAAATCCAACGAGATTGTCTCAAAGTGGCTCTTTGATGCTTTTCTTGGTGCAGAGAACCCACCTCAAGTTAAAGTCGCACGTTCTGGCTGAGCCAATCCAACAGCGTGGCTCTGCTGAAAAGGGAAGGTCCCACTCTCTCCCATGTTCCTTCCCCTCCCAGCTGCTTAGTTTTCCCACTGTCTTGCACTTTCTCTCTGATTCTTTGGTGAGTGTCTTCTACTTGCTAACCTGGCAAGGTGAGGGAGTAGATTTCCCTTTTTGAACAGAGGTGAGCTCATGTCAGTGAATCCTTCATTAGCAGCAAGTGTTGCTTTGCTCAAGACCCTTTAAAAGCCGTTAGAGGGGATGAACCCATGCCTGGGAGATAATACTGTGGAATTCTTTTTTTTTTTTTTTTTTTTTTTTTTTTTTTTTTTTTTTTTATATGTGTGTGTACATGTGGCAAAGACCATCATTTGGGCATGGTTAGAAAAAGTTGGAAAGTGTTTTTTTCTGAAGGTGCATGGAGCTCTTGGGATTCTCTCAAACAGATTTGAATTTGTAGTGTCATAGACATCCCACATGCCTTGTTTCTGGAATAACTGAGTGTACACCATGCCTTAATGAATGAGTGTTCAGTTCTGTGTGCTCAGAAGAGACACTAAAAAGTAAATGTCTTGCTTATACAATGGTCCAGTCTCTCGCATTTCCTTGTCACTTAGAAACAAATGGGTGTTGTGACAGCCAGTAGATCAGGAAGAAAAAGTGAAGGTGTTGATCAGAAACCTGTCAATAGTTTATCAGGAGAAATGTGGTGCTTGGGTGTTGGCAGTGGCATTAATCCTGTGGGACTGGGCTGTGAAGTGTGCAAAGTGGAGATGTGTTTTGTAAGATCTGATGTTTTTGCGCTTGTAATCACATTTGTGGGTGGCTGGGAACTGTCAGTGTCCTGTGCACTCTCCAAATGGGTAAAAGGCCCTGCTCAGGCTTAAAAATCTTGCCTGTAGTAAATCTTAGTTTTCTGCTGGAGAGAATAATTTGACTGCTCCTTTGCTTTCAGCCTTAACGCAGCACCTACTCCAGCTTGTGGCAGCATTAGCAATTTGAAAGGCACCCCGGTGGCTACTCCCTGCACTCCTCGGCGTCTGAGTTTGGCCGAATCCTTCACCAACCTCCGGGAATCCACGACGACAATGAGCACATCCCTGGGGCTGGTGTGGCTGCTGAAGGAAAGGGGCATCTCGGCAGCAGTGTACAATCCACAGAGCTGGGACAGAGCCAGCAGGAACACCCTGCTGAACACGTACTCCCCGAAAATGGCGATCATTCCTTCCACTCCCCCAAACTCACCCATGCAGACCCCTTCTTCTTCCCCTCCATCTTTTGAGTTCAAGTGCACCAGCCCACCTTATGACAACTTCTTGGCTTCGAAGCCTGCTAGCTCAATCTTGAAGGAGGTGAGGAATAAAAAGAACATCAGGAACAGTGAGAGCCAAACTGACGTGTCTGTTTCCAACCTTAATCTCGTGGACAAAGTCAAGAGGTTTGGTATTGCCAAAGTTGTGAGTTCGGGGCAAACGTCAGCTCCTCCTTTAACTGATGACCAGGGACCTCTTCTCTGTGGGGCACAGAGACCAGTGAGGGCCCTTGTTCCTGGAGGCCTGGCACCAGATGGTCTCCCCTTGGGCTGCCCTGCCGTGACCAGTGCCATTGGGGGCATCCAGCTGAACACTGGCATCCGAAGGAATCGGAGCTTCCCCACCATGGTGGGTTCCAGCATGCAGATGAAAGGCCCAACGTCTCTCACTTCGGGGATCCTCATGGGAACCAAGCTCCCGAAGCAAACTAGCTTACGATGAAGGACTTTATTTTTACAGCTAGTCTTTTTAAATGAAAATACTCAGATTCTTTCTCCAATCTCCTTTTCCTTTCCCCACCACCCCTTCATTGCCTCTTGAGTTTGACAAATCAACTTCGTGCCTAATGGGAGAAATGTGTAAACTTTGTATAAAATGTGTAAATATGTACCAGATCTATTGTAACTAATTGGATTATTTTACTGTTCAATCGAGTGCAAAAGGCTCTATGTTATGATTGCTGTATTAAGGTTAACTTGCTAACCTTTTGAAAAGGTTTTTTTTTTAAGATGCACTGAAAAAAAAAAACAAAAGAGCAAAACCAACAAAAAATAACTTGACTAGAAAAACGTGAATTCTGTAGCTAGCCTAACTTGAGTCAAAGGTGCATGGGAAGCTATTGAATGTGTTATGTGAGACCTCTCATTACATCACTTGAAGCATGGGAGCATTTGTGCTTCGTTAAATACTGAAAAAAGCACTCAGTTTAACATGTGGTAGTTTTAATTTTGCCTCTGTAGATGAGTTGAGCTGAGTTATTGGAGTGCCTGGCTATTATGCCTGAATGGATGAAACTGTATTTTTTTTTCTTGTTCTGTATTTGCCTCTTCCCCAAGATTATAAACTTGAACTAATACTGTGTTGAGGTCAGCAGGCCTACTGGGTACCTGGAATATTAACGTATTCCTACCACCGCTGTTTCCTTTGGCACACTTATACTCTGTGCAACTTCTTTTGTTGTTTAGTTTTGTTTTGTTCTTCAATGCTGCACTGGATCGTGGAAGGGAAAATGCTTTACTGTGTGTTGCTGCCACTGAAACATGCTTTGTCAGTGCGCCCAAAGAAAACAGTTTTCACACCTTGTGAGGTCAACATGGCAGTAACTTCCTAGAAGTCCACGTTGCGGAACAGATCGACAGATAAGAATGTTATAAAAGAACATGTAGCAAAAGCAGTATTAGGAAAAGGTGAGTCCTTGAAACCTCAGCAGAGAACTACAGAAAACATTTAGTAACGGAATGGTACAGGTGGGAAAGAGCAACCTGCAGCCCTCATGCTGATCTTTGTGTTTCATGCATGTCAAAGACCATGGCCTTGTAAGCAGGGTGAGAATATTCTCCACCCATTTTCTGTTTTCTTGTTTCAGAGAAACCTTTTTTCATCCAGAGTCAGACCTTAGTATAGGTAAAAATAGGGGAAATGCTTTATTCTAGCAGTGTTTTTAAAATGAAAAAAATACCTGCCATACAAACATGTAACTCCCTGCTTTTTCGGAAAGGAAACATAAGACCTCACACAACCTTTAGCTGCCAGGCAATCCTAATTACATTAAAATTTTTTCTCTGTTTCTCCCAACCTTCTGCTGGGTGCTTGTAGAAAGAGTTGAAATACCTTGGAACTGGAACAGACTGGAGGGAGCTTGTTTCTCGAGTGGAGCTGAGACAAGTATTTTGTGGAAGAGGGGATGGAGAAGAGCAAAGCAGGGTTTAGCATCCACTTTCTTTTCCTTGCTTTTCTTGTGGCATCTAAAATCAAGCTCCCCGTTTGTTACCATTGTCACACTACACGTAATTGCCGTGAATTGCCATTTGTACCAGACTGTTACTAAATTATTAGCACTGATAATTTCTTGTATAAATGAAACTGTCTTTTAGTCTTTGTGATGAGAGATAGGTGGGTGGTTTGTTTTTTTCTGAATGAAGTAGTTATTGCAGTAGTGCTATGGACACTAAGGATATTTTTTGAGAAAGAATGAAAAAACACATCGGTCAGTTACAGCATGTGTTTGAAGACTTCTATTTATTCTATGAACTTACAATGTTTTAGTAAAATGCCATCAGCTCTGTTTGCTGTTGTATGTGTGCACTTATTGCAAGTAAATTTAAGTATCTTTTTATTTGAATGTATCTTAAACCAAGTAGATAGAATAACAGTTGATTTTCAAAAAAAGTAATGGACTTAATGGACCATTTTATATACCCAGAGGAAGAAAGCAATACCATAAGAGAACTTAAAGTGTAGAAGTTAATCATGCAATCGGGAAGTATTATTTAGCCTTTAAATAAGCTGTAGGAGCTGTCCACCCACCAGAGAAAGCAATTGTAACACTTCAGAATGATGAAATTTAATTTTTTCTTCACTAATATCAATAAAATAACAGAAAAGTTGCATTGTCTTGTGTTATTCAAGTTTTTCTCTGTCCTTTTAAGGTGATAAATCTTCCACCTTGATCCCTTGCTCTCGTCTCTTAGTTAAAGCAAAATAAGAGGCCATCCTTTGTTTTTTTAAATTCTTAGACACAGAACTTGTTGAAAAGTTTTCAGGTTTTAAGTTTGCTGAAATCAGTGAAACTTGAGTCAAAAGAAAAAAGAGAAGTAAATGCGCTTTTTGATTTTTTTAATTTGAATTGTGAGAATGCAGAATTGGATGTTGTGTGGTTTCTGTATTTTGAGGAAGAGAGGAGTTTGCACTCTTCTGCCTAATACAGTGCAAAACGTGTAGTAACAGAATGTGAAAGTACAGAATAAGGAGGAAATAGTCTGTATTTTTCAAGAGACAAGACTGAGGTCTGTTGTTAGCCAATATCTTTGTTACTGGGGGAGGGAACATTACAATGATTAAACATGAGGTAGTGAGAAGCTCAAAAAACCTGCACATGTGGTGAAAGCTAAGTAACAGGAAAAGCTCCTTGGAGGAGGGAATAATCAAGCAGTAACTCATAGAAAGATTAGACAGCCTAACTGAGGAGAAGGATGTGTGTGTATGCATGAGGTGGAGAGGGAAATAATAGCATTTCTATCACATACTTGGTACAGAGAGAAAATGAGGATAGCAGTAATGCCAAAATAAACTCGTGGAGGGCTTGCATTATGACACAGTGCCCTACACCAGCTGCGAGAGGGGCTGATGCCAGGGGCACAGGCTGGGACTGTCAGTGAGTACAGACACTCATCCTTCCTCTCTGCCCAGCTCTGAGCCTGGGGGAAGCTGGTGGTCAGAAAGTTAATGGTTAACAGGAGGGATCCAGGGAGGATAAGCACTGTGCATCCAGCCCTCCTTGCCTGGGAACAGGATGAGGTAAGCAAGTGCCAGTCTGGGGAAGGTGAGAGCTGAGTCTGAGATGCACAGAAGGGAGCATTGAAATAGTCCTTCACCCTTGCAATATTCAACTATCTCAGAAACTTTTCTGGATGCATCTTCACTTCTGGTAATTCTCCTCTGAAAGCTGGGTTGGAGGGAAGAGGAAGATGAGGTGCTGAGGATTGTGTCTTTAAGACTGGGCTGTGGACTCACAGGATGTTCTTTGGAGAGCCAAGACTGGATAAAAAAGCCTTTTGAGACTCTTTCTGTCTTCCTTTTATGTGTATCTTAAGTATTGGATGGCCCCACAACATACTGCTGTCGTGCACAGAAGTTTAAGAGTTCCTTCCAACTCCCTGAACACATTTACTGGCAGCTCTACATTGAATTGAAAAGTCCAGCAATGCTGGTGAGATGTGTCCTGCCTTCCTTTGGTACAGACAGCATCTGCTGCCTGTGGCTTGTATTCACGGTGAAGAATTAGCCTCGTTCAGCTGTGCTACCACATCTCACTGGGTGCTGTGCAGATCTGCTTTGATTCACCTAACAAGCCAATTGAACCACAGAATGGTAAGGAAAATAAAAGGCCTGAAAGTTACTGGTGCTCAGCAATATCCTTGGCTGTAATGCAGGCAGTGGGCTTTCATGTGAGAATAGCGCACACTTGAGAAGCCGGTAATGTTTGTGTTTAAAAGATGACAGAGATTTTTGTCGTGCTGAAATAGGTTTCAAGCTGTGCTGAATCCAATTGCTGTTCAATTGACACAGGTACTTTGAGGTGATTAAAGCTTTAACAAGCACACAGCCAGTTTTTTCTTTCTTTAAGGGAATTCTAATGAACTTACGGGATACAAACATTGAACACACAGAGAAGGCTTTTGCTGTTCTGCTGGGACATTGAAATGTTCATCTTGTTTGACTTGCAAATTCCTCTGCTCAGGCCTTGGAGAGGGGAATGCCTGGTCTGCTGTCTGCATTGCTGAAATGTGCACAGCTGGACTGCAGCTGGGAACATCTGGCTGCAGCATATTGCCAGCCCACACGCAGCAAGGGTGGAGCAGCTGGGGATGCATCAAAGCCGGGGAGAGGAGAGCAGGATCCAGATGCGTTCCTGCATGAAATACCAGGGGAGATGAGGCTCTTCAGGGTCAGGTGCGCTGGTGTAGCTGAGGTTTCCCTCACACACTGCCCCAGCTCCCAGTCAGAGCTGCCCCCTCCCCAGGCATGGGTGCTCCCTCTCTCTTGCCTGGGTTTCCCCTCATTCCCACAGGGAGCCCTTGCTGTTTCCACCCTCTTTTCACAGCTGCTGTATGCACAGCTCTGCACTAGCAGAACCACAAGCTTTTTCCCAAATAATTTATATGGAGTTTGCAGTAAGCTGCTCCATTCATGGAGATTTGCCCAGCTGTTTTGAAATAAAGTTAATAAATCTGGAACAGAACTAATTGAATCAAGCTCACAGAGAAAATAAACTGCCTTTAAATGCAAAAAGGTATTGATTTGCTATTTTGCCAGTGTAAATTTAGCACCTATGCACATGCTTTCATAAAGATGAATGTGGATACAACTAAATTAAATGTCAAGAGAGTTGGCAGTGGCAAGAATCTCACGTCCCAGACAGCACCAGGAGGTTGTGCCAATGCGCTGCTGGGTGTGCTGGAATCTGTGGGGCACTTCTCAGCCCAAAACCTTTGCTGGATGCAAGGGGCTCCTACCCAACTGCAGAGCCTCCATCCCTGAGGCTGCTGTTTCCTTTGGGTTAAAACAGGGCAACCTGGAGAGTGGCTTCACTAATGCCGTGGGATAAGGGTTGCAGCTACCAGGGCTGCATGACCTTCCCAGGTTTGCTGGCTCCCCTGTTTAGCTCCAGCTAGCACCACCAGGTCACCTGGGAGCTGCATGGTGTCTCAGCAGCCTTTACAACCCTTTCCCCTCTGGGGAATTTATTCTGTTCCCAGAGGAGCGGGTGATGGATATTTTTATGATGAGGATAATGTTGCTGAGCTGCTAATAGCCAGCTGCTAACAGCCAGCTCCCCCTTGCCTCGAGGAACAGCACTGTAAGCCAGAGTCACAGTCCCTCTTCATAACTACTGCAACTGCCCCCATACTTCTTTATTCTTAGCACTCACTTGTGTCAGTCAGGTGGTGAAATCATTTTTGTGTGTCAGGCAAAGATGCCCCTGTCCTGGGGGAGCGGTATGGAAAAGCTGCCAAACCCCTCACCTGACTGCACTGAGGGCTGTGCACTTCCACAGACATCTTCAGAGACCTTCAGAAGAGAGGAATGGGAAAGAACATCTTTGTCTCTCCACCCATCTGCCTGTAGGAAATGAAGCAAAGGAGAAAAACAAAAAGGTTTGTTGTCACTTTCCTAATGACAGCATTCTGCAGTAATAAGGCTTGATTTGTAACATCACCCACTCCCAGCCCCCCTGCAATATTACATCTTTCATCAATATAAGCCAGGGATGGAAACATTTAAAAATAGTGTTTGAATGTTCCTGACATTAATTTAAAAGACAGCAAAGCAGAAACTGACTTTTCTCCCAAGTTACTTTTAAAGAAATGTCACTTTGGTGGGAAATGTTTAAATATATGCATTTTTAGAGTTATTTGTATTTTCCTCAGTTTAAAAACATATATTAATTGGTTTTAATCTCTTGTTTGAAAATTTTGGGAAAAAATGGGCACTTTGGACTATTTTGTTACATGAGCAATAACTAAAACCAAGGAGAGAATTAAGGTGATTTGGGACTCATTATGCTTGGAAAGGAACCTAAAAAAGCCAGACTAGGTGGCTTGGAAACTGGTTAACTGGGAGGAGCTTGAGGTGAAAAAAGGCAGAAAAGCATTTCCATGTTTTCTGGATGAGATTCACAAAAAAAATTAAAAAAATTGGTGTTACTAGAGAAGAAAACTCCCTGTTACTGTTTGCTGAAGTCTCCCTTTCACTGCAGATTCTGCAGTGCTGTTTGCTCTCCTAGCTGGGAACAGCTCCTCAAAGTGTTTTTGTGCTCAGCCCTTGGCACAACCATTTTGGTTTGTTTCCCAGTCTTCTTGGTTTTGGTAGAATTTTGGTTTAGTGCAAGTATTTTCTATGTATTGTTTTCTACGCTTTGTGTTTGCCTGTTAACTGCTGTAGAAATTGCTGCCTCTCCTTTGGCAAGCACTTGCTTTCCTGCGTGTGACAAATATTTTCCTTTTTGTCATAGTGCACACGTTGGGGAGAAACTCTGTGAATTATGCAATGCAAAAATCACCTCCTTTACGATTTAGGGCATTCCTTGGATATGAGATCCAGCTGCTGAAGGAGACCCAGGAGCTGCAGGGAGGTTGGTTACCCGCGGTGGAAGAGGAGCGTGCAGGTGAAACACTTTTTTTGCAGCCTGCCCATGGGCAGACGGGAATGACTGCGGGAACTGCAGGGTGCTGGTTTTGCATTAGCTAGGATCACTGCCCAGCTCTGAACTTGGGGCCCTCTGCCCTGCTCTGAGCCAGGTAAGTGCTGTGCAGAACCTCCCTCCTTCTCCACACTGGTGGGCAACAGCCAGCTCAGACAGCCTCTGTGATACTTGGGAGTCGCTTCTTTCCTTTAAGGATACTGTGACTAGACTGCTCCAATACCTCTCCCTCTCAGGATCTCCTCCTTCTGCTCTGTTCAGGAACCTGTCCTCACCACCCCCCCCTCCAAATGAATGCTTGGCTCACCACACAGCAGGGAATGCTCTGTTTATTCTGTGATTTGCAGCCATCAGCAGAACTTTCACATTGAGTTCACAACATAAAACAAATAAGCCAGGAAGGTGAAACATGTTGGTGTCATTCCTCTTTTTCACTGTTTTAGTACTACTGGCTATTCACTGCAAACATGTGGGCTCAGTGTATAACTCAGTCCTTTGGAAATAGGGTCACCATGAAAATAGCTGTCTTTTCTGGCAGTGTTGTGCTGCTGTGTTTATATTTGGGCAAGTTCCCTAGACTTCAGATCTTTTGGGACTGACACAAGATTTCTCTGAAAAGTGGATAATCTGTCTGACTACCTATGGAATATATTTACAGTGCCAAATGAAGGCATTATCCTGCCTCTCTTTATAGTAAGACAACGAGCAACATGCAGTGACAGGACAAGGAGGGATAAGTGAAATCATTTTAATATAGTATCAATGTATGAGAAACCAAAAAAGAAAGAAAACGTTTTCTGGAAAATTCTGCATATGTATATATTGCATTGTATAGTCTTACAGACAAACTTATGTCAAATACATAATTTTAAATACTTTAAAACACTGATTTGAAGAGGACAACAATTTGATTTCTCTCTTTTTGTACAGACATGGGAGTGTGATTTTTTTTTCCTTTCTGCTGTAATTTGGTGTTCTTCAGGAAGAATACTCATATTCTTCAGCACTGCGGCGTCCAAAATCCATCCAGCCCATGTAGTCTCTGTCATTTATCCTGTGAGTAGGATCAATGCTCTGTACCCTGTTTCCCATAACTGAGAATCTTCCAGTGGAACCTATGGAAAAAGCGTTTGGGAGAGCAGAGAGTAAGAGGACACATTTTCTGGGTTCACCCATGTTCTGATCTGGTTTGTAGTCATTAGCAGATGTCTGCAATAGTTGAAAGGGACCTAACACAGGCCATGAAACACCACTGTCATGTCACTGAGGAAAACATCAACAGAAACCTTACAGGTAATGTCCTGAAAGTGGCTTGGATTTTTTCAGTGCAAAATAAACAGATCATTTTTTACCTCCTGCTGCAGGAACATTTTGCTTCTGTCTGGCTGGAAGGAATATGGACAGCTTTTTTCCCTTTTTCGTTCCTCTTTTACTACTGAGAGAAAGAGAATTCAAACCATTTCTCACTATTCCTATAAAGCCCCACGTTTTCTTGCTTGTACTGGGAGAGCTGCTCTAGATGCAAAATAACTCTCCTTGAGAGCAGGCTCAAGCCTGCAGACACCGCAGTCCTGTGTTGCTTAAAAAGACATAAACGTAAGTGCAGCAGCTCTTACAGTGCAAATTTGGTGACAAGCAGGGTAGAGTTATGAATCCTAGGTTTTGTGGAAAAGTGGGAATAGTCTTGAAATGGAGAAAGTTGTGTCTGGAATTCACAGTTAGAGATACCTTTTGCTGGTTTTTTTAGGGCTTTTTACTATGTCAGGGATTTTTTCATTGCTTATCCAAAGCCTTCATAATTCTTTTCACAGCAGGGCTGGATGCTGATTTCTGATCTTGCCTTATCCTTTCTGTATGCCTTGCTTAAGGCATCGAAGAGACACAAGGAGAATTTATGCTTAAAAGAAAGGGGCTGCAATCCTCTGTTTTCTCATCATCACATGATGTAACTAAAAAATACTGAGAGAGGTAAATTATTTCTCCCTGTACTCCCTGAAAACAGACAAAATTGATAAATACCAATAGTTAGATGGATTTAAGCTTTGAGTGAGGAAGGAACAGATTTAATACATTAGTATTCAACACAGACTGAGGCTTGAGGAATACTTGGATTGATCAAAAAGGAAAAGGAGCCCAAATTAAATCCCATATATCCAAATCTAAAAAATTGCCTTGCTTACAGTTTCTTGTGTTTTGAAGAAACCCTTGGTGGCTCTGTGCTTTTGTATTTCAAGATCTTCCTCATCTAATTCTTTATAATGATCATGAGCCAGTGAAACAAAAAACCAACTGCGTTGTTTTGTTAGTGGTTGCAAGGAGTTAAAGGTACACACGCACATGAAAAAAAAGCCATGTTTAAGGCATTTACCTCGAACAAAATGACAAAAAAATTAATTTTCCCTAGGATAGAATGTCTGTCATTAAATGCTCAAGCCCCATGAAGTTCACATTCGTAATTCAAAAAGTGTAATGAAGTTAACAACAATGGCTCCTTAGCACAATAACCAGGCAGGGCTCAGGCAGTGCAGAACCAGCACTTGGATGTTGGTGCTTAAGAGACTTCTGAGCCTGCCGTGACCTGTGGGCTGTAAAGGCTCCCCTGGTGCCACTACTCTCTGGCCTCTCAAGGGCTCCTTAGGGGACATTAAATGTGCCTGTCAATGGCTTGAGAGCTACAACATCTCCTCTTACACAGTGCCAGATTCAAGCCGAATGCCTGCAGATGAACATAATTGAAAGCTTGGGTCACGAATTTCCTAACAGCACCTTAATTACCTTTCCTCAACCCACCAGAGATGTCGTGTGGGTATTGCAGAATCAGTGTACAACAAACATATTCACAATGGCTCCCATCAATCCCTAAGCCCTTGAGAGAGCTTAACTCTCTCACTGTTTTGGCTGGAAATACTTTACAAAACCAACCTCTCCATTAATCATGAGGGCAAACGCCACTACTGGTGACTGCTAACTCTTAAAAAAAGCCCAGACTCCCTTTCCCCCTAGATGGATTTTTCCAGTGAGTATTATGGCTTAGACAGGTTAGAAGTGACTAATGCAGTAGACGTGAGTGTTCTGCAGAGATTTCTGAAGTACTGCCCAGAGTCTTCACATTAAATAAGAATATAATGTTTTGATGGGAACAGTGTATGTATGTTATAAATGAAGTAAATAGTTTGTCCCATGAATCTTCTCTCCTGTAACCAGCAACTACATCTGCAAACTAGAGTCCATCTAGCCTAGTCACATCCCAAGAATCTCATCACCTGCTTCCTGACACTTCTCAGAGTTAATTATATATGTCAATAACACATATGCAGGAAATTGTCCTTCATATTAATATTTACAGAAAAAGACATCTTAAATCCAAATGGGTTTTGTTTTGCTTTCTCTGGTTAACCTGTTTGGAAATGTCAGCCACATATTTAAGGGAATATAATGGATACATAAACTAGAATGAGGAGTTCTATTTCCATGTGGGTGGGCAACAATGACTACGCTGGGGAAAGGTAATGAGGATTCTGCTTTACAGACTCCTGCAATAACATGCTTATTCAATAACAGCCTTAAGTGCAGCATTGAACTGTAGAATTTCACATCTGAATTATCTTTCCATTAAATTGCATGAACAGCTAGAAGTTGTTCCTTAATGGATATCGTGCGAATTGCTAACGTGAGATGAACTCTTTCAGGCACTATTGAAAGTGATTCATTTTTCTGCTGTTTCTAATTTGGCTGTGTTCTGAGTACACATAGGAGTGTGTATGGCTGCATATGTAATGCTCAAGAACATATGTGGCATCTCTTAATTGCAGACCATCATCACAGATAAGCATAGGACTTTGCCTAGCACAGAGGTCAGCAGGGAAGCTGTCAAGAGGGGAGGGTTAAATGATCTGCATTACGTGGAGAAAGCTCTTACTTACATGAAGTGAACTTTGTCCTAAGCACAGTCTGGGGCTGGGTGTGAATTAACTTCTCAGTGTCTGTATGCCCAGGTAATCCTAATCCTAATTACTGGCTTCCCTTGAGGCGCTCTTTCCTTCTTAGATGTCTTTTTTTCTGTGTAGTACAGGGCACAGGCTGGAGTGAAGCTTTCATGAGTAAACAAAATTTCTGTAGTGGCTCTAGCTGAGGTTGGCAGCCAGAAGGCCACAGCAGTTAGGCTGCCCATGGTGATACTCTAATGAGACACAGAGCAGTACAGAGATGAGACAGCTCAAAAGGAAAAATGTTTTCTTGGGGAAGTTTCAGTGGTCAGTGATTTTGAGCCATCATTTTTACTGGTAGCACAGATGGCACACTTTTCTGCCAATGTAAAATGTATTCTGTAAGCTGTGAACAGGGAAAGCTTTACTCTTTCTCTTATGTAATACAACTGGTTCCTCAAGTGACTAATAAATCTCATTATGAGAATGCCCAGTAATCCCATTGCTCTACTGATTCTTCATGTCCTTGTTACACTGTGCCATGGAGGTTTTAAGTAACAGCAAGGTTGTGCTCCCAGGCTGCCTGAGACCAAAACCCTACCAGGAACTGACATATGTTGAAGCAAATATGCTTTTACTTACCGTTGCTTTTAATTATTGCACCAATAAATGTGAATTCTGGTGTTTTGAAAGCTGTCACACTATTGTTATTTCCTCTGAGAACAAATATATGAAAAATTGAATGCTCAGAATACTTCCCTGGTACAGGTATTTCTGGCTGAGGTGAGGCGAGCCATTTGGTCTGCATTTATCCTCAGAAAAGTTTTCCTGCTCTTCTAACTTTAAAAGAGGGAGGGAGGATTTTAACTAAATGAAAAACTTTAAAGAAAATGTAATTGCTTTATCTGAGATACAACATACTGAAAATATCACCAAAATAATAAGGCAACGAAATTAAAAATAACAGCTGGACTGTAACCTGACAGGTAGGTGACATTTTCTCCAGTTATCTTTACATGACCCTCAGAGGCTGCTACAAAGAAAAAAGAGAGCATTTGGAATTCTGTATACTTCAAGAATAAACAGGCAAAATCTAAATCCTATATTCTCTAGGAATTCATGTTAGATGACGACAGGGTTATCTCAGCTCCTAGGTTCCCCTGTAGGAATTCCCACTGGCACAGAAGCAGGCTATAAGCAGTACCTTTCCTGGCTTGCTGGAGGTACTTGGCCAGCAAAGCGCCGATGTTGGCTCTTTGGTCACTGCTGCCATCCAGCCGCGGCAGGGATTTCAGGGGCCCCGCGGACGATGGGGCGCGGACGTGCCGGTGAGGTTCTGTCAGGCTCTGCTCCAGCTCAGCAGGCAGAGGATTCCCATTGTGTGAGCCCAGGGTTTGCTGTCCAAAGGAGCTCACCGAGAGCACAGTGAGGAACACGCAGATGCATATCCCGCTGTACATTGCTGGGGAGAAAAGCAGCGGTTACATGGCCAGATTCACTACATTTTGTGCAGTCCCTGACCCCATCTTCCATTGGGGGTGCTGGCTTCTGAGCAAACCAGGCTTATGTTGGGATTTTTTAAATTTGAGTAACTGTGGGACCTGTCTTAAGTTTGAAAACACATATGTGAATAGCTAAATGTCCTTGATAAAGAGGAAGGTACAGGTAATTAATTTTGTTTCTTCCAGCTTAATATGTGCTGTATCTCCCTGATCTACTCAATTCTTACTTGCTTTTCTTTCTTTGGAAGCTGTATTTCATAAAAACTTAAGGGACATGAATCCATCTCTGTGAAAAAACTCATGATTCAAACATTTCTGTATTTTGCTATTGCATTAAAACCCCGCTGTTTTGACATACTCAGTTTTGACAAGTTCTGTGAAGAGCCTGTATTCTACCAACCTTCACTGATTTGAACTTTAGTTTTCAAGAGGTTTCGTCTCATCATACACAAAAAGAAAAAACCAAAAACTTGTCCCAGTGAAAGAAAAACCGAAATCTAACACTCCTCCCCCAAAGCATTTGCTCTAATTGCTGGAGTGGTAAAAGCTGTTTAGTTAAAAGCTGTAAGAAATAAAGTGCAACTTAATAATCTTCTTCATATTAAACAGAGAATTTAGATTTCTACTGCTTCCTTAAATGTGTAGTAAGCAAAACAATGCTGGCTTACTAAATCATTTTATCACATAAGCTGAAATAGTATTTTTTCCTGGAAACAGAAATTACTCTCAATTCTTAGAAGAAACAAACTACCTAGTACTTCATGCCATGGGAGTAATTTTCACTTATAAATACCCATGAATTTTCTCAGCTTTGTGACACTTTTTGAACCTCTTAAGTTCTTCAACAGTACATTGAACCAACCCTTTAATTTTAACAGGGGATAAAATTAAGTTTATTTGCCCAGTGCATACACTAGACTGAAATAATTCACAGTATATAAGACAGGAGGGGTTTAAAATATTCTTAGGAGATGAATGAAGAAAGTTGAAATGTCACTTTGGAGTGGTTATTGTAGATGTACCCATCTAGGTTTGGGTACTTAGAAACCGAAGGTGCATTGCATCCTTTCAACTGCCCCGAGTCCTGTACTTTTTACACACACACACACAAATATATATCTAAGTATTCACACATCTAAGTATTCATATCCTTGCGACGGTCTCCAAAGCCAGCATCTCACCGCTGCTGGCCGGTTCCTTTCCCAGCGGAGGGGAGCCCCGCTCGCTGCTCCCCGCATCCCGCTGCCCGCGATCGTCGGGAGCGGCCGGAATTCTTCTTCCCCGGCGGGAAGCGTTTCCTCCGGCACAGAGCAGGATATCCTCCGAGCCACCGCAGAGGTAAGAGCCGAGCATCCCCCTTTCCTTTGCCTCCCCACCCTCAGCAGTGGTGCCGTCAGAAGACGGTGACCGGCGCTCCCTACCTTTCCGCTGCGTTTTTCCAAGGTCCCACTCGAGTTGGGAGCGGCGAGTCCCGCGTGTGCCCAAGCAGGGAAGTCGGGGCAAACTCAGCCTCGGCCCCTTAAATAGCGGCGGGCACCGCGGCGGTGTTTACACATCTCTGACGCAGCCGGGGCCCCCGCCCGCTCAGCCCCCC
>VXBT01011279.1:662462-798931 GCA_013400235.1 Oriolus oriolus
GCTGCGCACGAAGGAGCTGGAAGCCCCAGTTAAAATGCTCCTGACCGGGGGTATGCCCACATCTCCCGCCCGGGGGAGAAGCTCCAGGTGCCCTCAGCATCGGCAGCTCCGGCCGTCGGGAGTCGCCCGCAGGCGGGATTGCTCGCCCTGACTGCGCTTACCGGCGGGGGGTCTGGGGGGGTGGGGTCCATTCTCTGCTGCTTCCTGTGACCTGAGCCCGGAGACACAAATGCCTCCATCCTCCCCTTCCTCTCCTAGGCTCTCCCGAGCATCTGCTCGGGAAGAAGGGACACTCATTTTATTTAGAAAGCAGAGCAAAGTATAAAGCTATGGACGATCCCCCTAGAAAGCCGTAGATGGAGATGCCTTCGGCGTGGGTTCCCCCTCACTGACCACAGAACTACCAGAGTTTCCCCCGGCCGCTGCAGGGACCGCTGCCCCTTCCCGCGCCCTCGCCCGGGCCAGTGCTGCCCTGAGGCGATGCCCGCCAGGGGTCCACAGCAGCCTCGGACACTCTCCGGCCCTCCCGCCACCCCTTCTCGGGGGATGGAAGAAGTGCCCTCAAGCTCGGGCCGCCCGTGCTCCCACGCCGAGGCCACAGAGGGCCGGGCAGGGCCGGCTGGGGCAGCCGTGCGGTACCCTCCGAAACCCTCCGCAGCTCATCCCCCGGGAGCAGCCGCTCCTCGGACCCAGCGCTGGGCTCAGGCGTCATTGTGCCGAACCTGTGTCTTAAAGTTCACAGTTTGGTGACAAGCGAGTCCGCAGGCTGCTTTTCCCTCTGCGGGAAGGGAGCCGGGCAGCCCCGAGACACCGAGACTTCCCGGGGAGCCGCTTGTGCTGCGCGGACCGAGCGGGGATGCGGAGCGCCGGCCGGGGCCGTGCCCAAGGGGCAGCTGAGAGGGCTCCCTCCCGCCAAGGCAGGGCACGGGGGTGCGTGTGTGCTCTTAGCCTCTTAACCCAGGGCTCCTGGGGGGGAACTGCGCTGCTTCCCCACGCTGTTCCCCCCGCCGGTCCTGCCTCACGCCGCCCCGCGCACCCCCCGCGCCCTTCCCGCCGCGGCCCGCAGAGGGCGCCGCGGCCCCGCGCACCCCGGGGAGATCCAGCGGCGCGGGGGAGAGAGATCCACGGAAAGGTCGCGAAATCCCCTGGCAGGAGGGTGCCACGTGCCATGCGAGTGGGGAAAAGCCACCTCCTCAGCGCGGGGGAGCCCCGGCTGCCGGTGCCCAGCGGTGCCCGAGCTGAGGTGCCGGTGTTGATGTGATGGGGCGGGACGGGCGGCAGAGGGATGCCGTGGCTCCCGCGTCCCTCCACGCTGGTGGTGCGAGGCTCGGAGGTGGCGGGAATGGCGACGGACCAGCTCTCTCGACACCTCCCAGCTGCTGACAGGGTGTTGCCGAGCGGGATACGGCACCCGGGCTGCCGGCTGCCTTTCATCGCCCACATCGGCGCTGGCGTGGGGCAGAGTCGCCATCCCGAGGTGGCTAAAAAAAAGCAAAATCAAAACCTCATTTGAAAGAGAAAAGTAAGTCGAAGCAGATTGCCAGGGAAAGGATCAGCCCTGAAATTATTCCAGCAGTACCTGTCCAATGGCTTTGTCTGTCTCTGGAAAAAAACGCGGTAATATTCCAGATAATTCAATTTCACTATTTTGGCTCAGTGGGAAAAATACTCACTGCTATTAGACAATTAAATAGTCGACTCTGAATTGAACTGTAGGTGTCTGGGAAGAGTATCACAGTCTTTCTGGGAAGGTACAATAACAATTCTGGTAGAGTCACATCAAGCACTTGTGAAACCCGCTGTAGATAATGAGTTCCCAAGAGACCAGCTCAAAGCTTAACAGAAGAGAAAGAGAGTGCTTGCTAATATATGCTCATGCATAATTCATATCAGACAGATATAAATGCAGGCATTTAAGTCTGACATATTAGCCTGGTTGAACGCACTACATTTACGTTTAGCTGATTTGGAACATCAGTTCACTTATAAATATATCCAGGATTGGACAAATGGAGTGAGAGAGAGGGTGTGTGTGTGTGCATACGTGTGACAACCAAACTCCCTAGTTGTGCTCATGAACAGACAGAAAGGCAATACCATACAAAATGGAATAAAGAAAAGAGGAATGATGTCAAGTTATTAAAGTCAGCAGTGCTGCACCATCTATAGCCTGGGTAATAGATTTTCGAACACTGGATTTTCCTAACTGAATTCCTTAATACCTGTATGTACAGTTCTTGATGGTATTTTCTGACTAATCATGTTTTCTTCCGTGGAAGTTTGAAGCTGTAGGAAAGTTTCAGTCCTTGGTAAATATATGTTAATTAATGGCATTTTAGAATTGTTTTGAGCAGAGATAAAAGACCAGAAAGCCTGTTCAGCATGAGCAAATATGACAGCAGGACTCTGAGGTGAGTTGCCTGCAGAAACTCAGACTATGTATTACTTTACTTACTGATGTGGCGTGAGGGGAAAGAATTTGGATTTAATTTGCAGTGACCTCTAGCTTTCAGGTCCAGTGTTTTTGTCAGGTGCTGGGCCTAGGTGTGTGCCATGGATGTTGTAGAGTGTCAGCCACAGGAGGGCCTTGTGCCACCATCAGAGGTGGGGTGAGACAGAGGCTGCCCTAACACAAGACTTCAGCCGCAGATCACTAGGAAGGAAAGTGCTTTGACTGCACCAGAGCTTGAGCGATATTGCAGGAATCCAAGTATATATGCAAAACAAATTTAAACTTAAAGTGAACCCTGCAATGCAGTAAATGCTAATATAGACACATCCCTGAGGAGGAAGCTGAAAGATGCCATGGTTTAGATACTGCAGGCTTTTAAAAATTTGTTTTCTGGCAAGAGTCTGTTAAAAGATTTGAGTTTCTCTAACCTTTCCCCCGACAATCAAGACACCTCTATCCTCAATTGCTTTCTCTATCTATCTGCCAAAGGTTTTCTCCTGTTCAGCTGAGGGGGCAAAAGAGAGTGTACGGCTGAACATTAACTCTAGCACTGTATAGTGCCAAGAATAAGTATACTGGGATATCAGACCACGAGGGACAAAGCCAGGTGCATATCCTGTGGGATCAAGTGGCTTCATACCCAGGTGCATAACAAGAAATACATTCTTTTGTTTCTCAGTATTGTATTTTTTTTCTGATTATCACTATTCAGGGGTTTCTAACTTTCATCTGGACCCGGAAGCTTATGGGTAATATTCTGTGCTATATTGGGTCAAATAAATATGGGTGGGTTTTTTGTTTTGGTTTGGTTTGTTTTTTTTTTATATGAAGCTGATGGAGTGTCAGTCTGGAGGACTACAATGAAGTAGGAATAATTGGCAGAGGAGAGCAGGGAAGGGAATGGTATATTTCTCTGGAACTAACAGACAAATCAGTGACCAGAATATTAGGAACAACTGCAGTGGTAAAACAGAGAATATATTTTAAGACAGCACATTGTTCTGCTGCTATTTTTGTGGGTGTTGATTCAGACATAATATTTTTGGTATTTTTTTCCCAAATATTTTAAATTTTAATTCAGTAATTTCTATGTAAATGCTTTTGTGGTAGTCTCTTTTCTCTGAATTTTCATCCCCCTTGAGAGGAAGGTAAATTCTGCTTGGAGTCAACCCAAAAACTAAGGGAGAAATTTTGGTTTTGGGCAAGTGAACAGCACTTAGGAATCTGGGTCCTATGCCTGAAGAGTTCTGACCTCCTTTCACAGAGCAGTGCCTCAAACTAATATATTAGTCCCTGGCTAATACACCTAAAGAAGGATCCTATAGAAGCAGATCAGCAGAGCTGGTGCTGAGGGTGTTTGAACACTCACAGACTGCTCTGCAGTGGAAACAAAAGAGCAGCAAGTGGGAATAATCATAGAATCATAAAATGGTTTGGATTGGAAGGGACATTAAAGATCATACAGTTCCAACACTCATGCTCCAGGCAGGGACACCTTCCACTAGACCGGGTTGTTCAGAGGCCCATCCAGCCTGGCCTTGAACAGGTTTGAGAGTGGGGCAGCCACACCTTCTCTGGGCAGCTTGTGCCAGTGCCTCACCATCCTCACTGTTAAGAAGTCTGTTTCAAAAGTGTCCTCCTGGTATGAACTGTGTGCACTAATGCAAATTCATGGATTGTCTTAGAATTACCCACTGTTCTGCAGCTGAGTGAAGGAAAATAATAGGAAAAATCCCTTTTCCCAAGAGAAGGGTTGGATTGTTTGGAAAACCAGCTTTCAGTCTGTGTCCCGTGAAATTCAGGCAGTTGGTACCTAAGGTCCCTGAAGATCTGCTGGAAAACTTATTCGTATGACGTCTTCAAATTTCATTCCCTCTGGTTTCAAGAAGATATAGTGAAGTGGTACAGAGAAAACTCCAGTCACTTTCTATGAGACCACCCAATCCCAAACCACTTGCTTTTTTAAATGTTTTTTGTGTATTTATTTGTTTTCCTTTCTGAAAGACCAAATTAGTTTTCTGTGGGAATTTGCTGTATGTATCTTCCAAACTGACCAGAGCATAGAGGCTTTCACACAAGCTGAAAACTGGAAAAGGAAATTGATGTGCTGGATAAAAATAACAAAGGTATGTGAAGTGCCTGTTGCTGGCAAATTCTCTGTGATTTCAGCAATGTTTTGAGAGTTATATTGGAGCTTCTCTTGCTTGTTGTTACCTCAGATACATGTCATGCATCTCAGGAGAGTCCTTGGCCTTCTTCAGAGAAGTTTCTAACAGACCTTGAGTCCTCTGCCATTCAGACTTGAAGTACCTGCTTTGTCAGATATTTTTGTTGAGCAAGCAGCTGTGATAGCACTCTTGTCTGTGAAACTAAAATACATTCAGAGGTACTGGAATCTGATGGGATTGTTTGTGGTTTTAGACAATTATACTTTATTCCATAATTAATATTTCCTTTTCTGTTTATGTGGGAGAAACCAGTTCAACACACTTCAATATATATATTAGTTAACTTATTATAAAAATAGAGTACTACAGGAAGGAAATACATTGTGCCTTTTGTACCATTCAAAATACTTTGTGCTTTTCATATGTGCCCTCCATCTCCCCGCCTGGACCTGGACAAAATTTTTTTCCACTGTGCGGAATTAGTGGAAGGCTGTAGGAGACGCTGTTTGCTCCACACTACTCTCCTTGGAAAGAGGAATGTTTGACTAATCAAGTTTGTCGAACAATTTAAAACCCAAAAAAGGAAGTTCTATAAATAACAAGTACAATGTATTAGCATCTTGTCTTCCAAACATGTGCACCTTTTCATCTATGCTAAAACTAGAATCAAGACTTTAGAATAGCAAAATAATTTGACACTGGACAGACTGGACAGACAATAAAGGCTTTTTACTGTCCTTCACAAGAGATAGTGTTTCTGTTTGATATGTAAGTAGATGGGACAGCTGGAGTCTTGTTATTTCACTTCTGCTGTTAAATTATACTTCGTAAATGGAAGCAAATTGAATTAACCTGGATGCAAAATACAAATTGTTATTTGGACAATTCCTGTTTAAATAGAAATGCCAGAATCATCCATGGAAGGTGTGAGTGCTACATAGTTGTTTTGATTGGCTAGAATGGAATAAAAAAATAACAGTGTTCTTTGGACACCAACTCTGATTGCCTTGCAGCAAGCTGAAGAAAGGAATTTGATATAAGAGTGCTGTAAAGGAGATACTTAGAAGTCCTAGAAATTGCCCGCTGGATGAAGCCAATGTTCCCCACTTTTGACAAGGCTGCTCCAATACTGATTTCCCAGCGATATCTCTCAGATGTAGTGAAGGAAGGTTATGTGCCTCGTGCCATGTCCAGCACTTACTTATTTGTGTCCTGGTGTTACCATGTTCAGAAACACCTGCCTCTGTGGCCAACATATCATAATTATAGCCTCCAGGAGGTCAAATTGTTTCAACCTGTCCAACACCTCCAAACGCTGAGGAAAAGGAAATGGGTAACCAGAGGTCTTTAAAAATCTCCTCACTGTCCGTTAGTGAGTGAACCTTCCCTGAAAAAAGCAGACAAAACACTTCTAAATTGAGATTTTTTTTTTCCTGAATAATTAAGTATAAATGTATTTTGAAAGCACTGGGGGCTAGAACACATATTGATGTATTCTTTGATGATCTTAAAGATCTTTTTCAACCTTCATAATCCTATGAATCTGCAACAGACAGGAATTATCACCCAGACAGAACAGCTAAAGCTAAGGGGAATGATACTTCGGAAGCAGACAAACCTTGGTATACACTGCTTACTATTAGGAGCAGCCTGCTAGAGTTGAGCTGACCTAAGGGTGTCAGGCACCTGCTCCAACTTGTGTTTAAGAGAAGCAGACTGGGTGTCCTCTAGTGTGGCCATCACTCCTTTCTCGTGATCTGATTGACGGTGGTGGCTGCCTGCATGGTGATGTACGTTCCATACTTTATGTCCTGGGATTCAGTGACATGCTCTACACATGGCTGCTCACATGGTTGTTGAGGTTCCCAGTGTGAGGATGCAGTTCTTTGGGAGATAATGCCAGCGGGAGGACAGCAATGCAGATACTTTATAACCATCTACAGCTGTACATCATAAGTGCTGCACACATCGTCCTCTTGTTCTAGAAGTACAATAGAGCATCCACTGTTTGGATGTACGTAGGCTCCATTAAGTGGTTGTTGGCTGCTTGATCAGGATAGTTCATACCTGAAATGCTCATCCATGCCAGTGTAGTGCTGGATCTGATGATGCTCTTGTTGAAGATGCCACTGACTGCAGTAGTTGGGCTGGCATCGTGTGACATCCTCATAAAAGAGTTCAGGTCATGAACCACATGCTCTCAGATCCTTACTTTCAGGAAAATTGTGTTAAATCTCTTCAGGCTTGGTGGGGGACAAAGATTGCAAGTGGGTTATTAGTCTGTCAGAAAACAGTCTATCATCTCCAGCCATATATAATGCAATGATGAACTGTTTGATCAAAACATTTTGAAGTAGAATCAGTCACCGCACCCTAGGACACTACTGAATATAAAGCCCACACTTCACATCCATGAATGTCTAATACTTCAGATATATTTTAACAGAGAGATAAGCTCAGGTTGGTTTGTTGGTTTTGTCTAAAAAAACTCTTTGCTCTTGTGAGTTCGAGTCACTATCCTGAATTGTTTCAAAGACAATCCTTTAATCTTTAGGTAATGCTATTAATATAATTGCTAGAACTGCACAATAAAATTGAAAGTAGATCTCCTTGTATTTATTTTTTGTATTTGTAAGTAAAAATAATTCCTGAATATTTATTTGTCTGGTGAATTTTTATTCAACTGTTTGTGTTTTCATTGCTGACCAAAACAAAGAGCAAAGAACTTCTCATAGGACTAACAGAAATGAGCTGATCATGTTTCATGACAATCATTCTCTTGCTAGAATTAATTTTGTACAAATTAACTATTTATGATTTACCTTGACTTTCATTATTTTTGTATTGCTTTCCTTGAATGTGATATTCAACAGTGAACAGTGTTTCAGTCCAAGCCCCCAAGTGTGGCTCAAACATATTACAGTTCTTCAGCAATGCTACAGTTCAGGTGAGTTGTATTTTTCTTATCTCTGTGAAATATGTCCACAGGAGGTTTCCACCAAGAGAGGAAAAAGAGCCTGACAAAAGTCTGTGTGGTGTTCCTCAGTGGAATTGATGACCAGAGCAGCGTGACTCATGCCTTCTGTACCACCTTCCTTGTCAGGATAGCAGCAACCACAGATCCTTCCAGACTGTGCTGTGGAGCGTGGAGTAGACAGATTTCATGCTACACTCTTTTTTTGGTATTTCTAACATAATTTGCATAGAAGATTTGACCATATTTTGATTAAGGGCCAAATCCTGCTCCTTTAGAACACGTGCAAATTACAATTGTTCGTTAAGGCTGAGTGATGTATACATATGTGTGTGTGGGAGGTCAGGAAGGCGGTAATGGAGGTTTCCTTGGCACCATGTTTTCTTTCCAGTCCATGAGAGTACTCTTGCTGCTGATTCTTTCCTCATCCTTTTCTTTTTTCTTCTTAAGCTGAACACTGGTGTATATATATATTTTTTTTTTTTCCATGCCAAAATTGATTTTCATTCTCACAGAGAGTGCAAGATACTTCATATTCAAATACGCTGGGAAAGGGTTATAGAATTGAGAGCTTTGCAAGAGCTTTTGTTGCTATTTCACAGAATTGTTAGGGTTGGAAGGGACCTTTGGAGATATCTGGTCCAACCCCCCTGTCAAGGCAGGGTCACCTTCAGCAGGTGGCACAGGAACACATCCAGGAGGATTTTGAATGTTTCCAGAGAGGGAGACTCCACGCCCTCCCTGGGCAGCCTGTTCAGTGCTCTGCCATTCTCAGTGTAAAGAAGTTCTTCCTCGTGAGGAGGTGAAACTTCTTGTGGTTTAGTTCATGTCCACTGCTCCTCATCCTGTTGCTGGGCGCCACTGAAAAAAGTCTGACACCGCCTTCTTGGCACTCACCTTTAAGATACTTATATTCATGAATGAGATCCCATCTCAGTCTGCTCTACTCCAGACTGAACAGGCCCAGCTCCTGCAGTCTCTCCTCGTAAGAGATGCTCCTGTCCCCTAGTCATCCTCTACTAGACCCTCTCCTTGTTTTTCTTGTACTGAGGAGCCCAGAACTGAGCACAGCACTCCAGATGAGACCCCACTAGGGCTGAGTAGACAGCCTCTGCAATGTCTGGCGCTAAATATTTTGTTCAAAACAAAAGGAAAAGAAAAATCCTCAGCTGGACTTTACTGCTATTAATAGTTTGCCTTGTTGAGGCCTGCTGCAATGTGGCTAGAGTAAGCTATTTTAAAGAATGCCCTAGTGAAGTAGGGGCCCACAAGCTGTTTGCTGCAGTGATGTAGACATGTTGAAGCTTTGATGCTGATGGTTAAGCGACGATGGATCCGAGGCTTCTGAATCTTCATTCTTGGAAACTTTTTGCCGGATTTGGTTTGTCACATTGTAAAAAATTACAGATAGATCTTACCTAAATCACTACCTCTGTAGGCATTCTTAAATTTGGAGGTGTTGTAAATGCTGACAAAGTTTCAGCATACTTCATGAGAAGCTGCACACAAATCTTGAGTGTGAATAACAGGTATTCCAAAAGTGAGTAAGATTTTTGCAGTGTGGCTACATTGTCTCTGAAGTGGTTTACACAGTGGAATAGTAGTTTTAGTGCTGAAAACAGTGTTGGCTCTGCTTTGGGCCTTAGCCGGAAAACCAGAATACCAGAAAAAGTGTAGGACATTATTTACCTTCTTGTGTGCTTATGTTAGGGATAATACTGCAGTCCATAATCGTTTGCTCTTGTAAAAGTTTTGCTGGGCTTTCAGCTGTATCTGTTCTTCCCTGTCCCTGGGGACAATTATTGTTAAGATGGATTTAAGATGTTTTCTTCCAAGTACAAAATCGTTCAAGAAAACAAACATTCAGTATTCAGAAGACAGACCCATAGACACAAGAAACTGAAAAACACCCTCCTAACAGTAATAACTCCTTGGGAAGATAGATATGGTGTACACAGTATCATGCATTATGCATTTTGTCTAATATACTGCTGAATAACAGGGCAGAGAATCAATAGGTGTTTTTGTTATGCCCTTTTATTGACAAACAGAATCATATGTCCTAGTCAACTACTTGTCTGTAAGACCTTACACTGCAAAGTGTATCCACTCATGCATTTCTTGTAAGGCCACTGAAAGCTGTAACTCTTGCAGGAGTCTCTGGAAAGATTTGAGCACCTCTGGATATGGGGCCGTGAGCCACAGCAGAGAATCTCTGAATTATCCATGCTCACAGTGGCTCTAGTGCATTTTCACACGGCTCTTCTCTGGAGAGCTCTTATTTCCCCCCTTTCCCCCTGCCTTTTACAAAATCAAATATTGTGTTTGTTTAATTTTTAATATTTTTCATAGTTCTGTGACTTGTTTCTTAACTTTATTAAAAGCGGGCTAATTAGAGGGAAAATATTGCATACATTGATATCATTGTCTAACAGGGAAATATACTAAGAGGAGAGAAATGAAGGAAGATCTTTATAGATGAGTTTGGTTTTTCTTGCTAGCCCAAGGATGATAAAGCCACCTGGGGCTCATCTTTTTCTCGCAGAAAAGTAACAAATTATTTTATTTTAATCTTGCATAGTTATTTTCTGTCAATCACTAATCTGCTTTGTTCCCAGTACAGATCACTGAACATAATGCCAGACCATGCTCTCCATCCTTAGCTTAATGTGCTTGGAATTGCTTGTTAGTCAAAGCTTCAGAAGGATGGGTATCACTGCCACATCCAGGCTGCACACAACTTCTGCACACATGAATTTGCACAACCTCTGCCGTTTGAGTTTTCATCTCCTACTGTGCTTCAAAATGTGACCTTGGCTTCTTGGCTTTGAGATGAAGTCCATCCAGAGAAGCTGGGTAAGGACTGTAGATGCCAAGCTACAGAAGACACGTGTCTGCCACTTCTGAGAAGGAAAGGACTTAAAAGGCACCGTTGTCCTTTTGCATTACATTGTTCATATGCTCAAAAGAACAAAATGCTGACTTCACGTGGCTCTCTACTCTTTCTGGCTGCTGCAGACTGCTTCCTTTGCAATCTCCATATGGAAGATAGCCATCTCACTGAGAATTTTAGCTTCTTCTCTAGAAACCAGTAACCCTTTTATCAAACAATATTCTGAGGCATCTTGAGTTACCCAAGTCAGTTGTTACTGGATCAAACACTCTGTACTAGGCTGCAGTCAACAGATGGTACCAGGGCAAGTTTAAAGTTCAGCTAAAACAAGATTTGTTGCTCTCCCTTCCACACAGGCATTTTGCTCTGTTTAATTTGGGATCTGCCTGGATTAGATAGTAAAATTATTCTTTTTTCTGTAACAGGATATGAATGACTGGGCATGATAAATAATGAAACCTCTTGTAATTGTACCTACATTAATATTTCATATTCTTAGAGCTGTGAATTTATGCCATGTTGAAGAATGCTCTGAAGTATCTGACAAAACTTAATTGTGTTTGCTCCATCCCTCTCATACTGATGACAGAAGGCTTTGGCTGCTGGAGATCGCACCAGTTTTCAAAAGTTCAGTGTGACTACCAGCGCATGGAAAGCCAAGGAGCAGGCTGTGAATCCTCACCCCTTTTTTGCAAATTCTGTAACAGTGGAAGTGGAAGGAAATGAGTTAAATTGGTCTTGTCTTTCACTTTGGAAGTCTGCTTTACTCTTTTATAGTATTCATATTGGGAGTGGCTGCAACAGAGGCTGAATGCGAACCCTAGCTGGTAAGCAATGTGCCAGGAGTTTCACAGTGCAGACATACTCTGAGAATGAGAGATAAGGAACTACTGCTAGGTGAGTTTTCAACCCAAAATGGGTAAAAGCACTTTTTTCAGCAGTTACTTTTTGAGTAACTGGAAATTCACATATAGATCAAATGTATGGATTTGACCCTGAAATGTCAGTATTTCTCATCTTCGAGGAAGGGACAAAGGAGAAACAGGAAAATCAAAATGGTGTTTGAGGAGGTAGATTTCAGTTATCTTTGGGAATTCATGGGGTGTTTCGTGAGGGTCGGATCTGAAAGAAAAATGAGATGAAGTTAACTCACAGCTCTTTGGTGGATTACTATTAAGGGTACAGTGGAAAAACAAGTGTGGAAATAAACCAACCTGTCTAAACTGCAAGTTCTTAATTGACCTTTAACACAAGGAATAAAAGTACAGAAGTTGGAGTGCAGGCCAGAGAGCTCGGAGAAGTCTCAAAGTACAATGTGGGTAGGAAGAGGAAAAGGTATCAGAAGGGTCAGGGAACAGAATGTGATGCATTTAATGAGGGACATGAAAAGTAACTGTAAATCACTTGAAAAGTACATTAATGGTAAGACAAAGAGCAAGAAAAGTTTGTACACTACAAACTTTTAAATAAGTGTCATTTTAAATGTGAAGACAGGACCTGACTCTGAGGATAAATATGTGAAAATGTTTCTTTTGTATCAATTTTCCCTTGTAGCTCAATAGCAATCTTCCACAATTAATTCTAATGACATCTGAAGGCACTCTAGGCCTTCAAGGGGGTACACCAGGCCAGACCATTTTGGATGTGCCCTGATACTTTAAGACTGATGGCAACTTTTGGCTCTGTTGAACAGCTGACCAAAGCTGTTTCAGTAATCTTGAGCGTTCATGGATGACAGAGGATATCAGATGATTGAAAGAAAACTAAATGTAGTTCTTCTCTTGCTGGAGGACAAGAAGAGTTGCAAATTTATTACGTAACTTTAATTCCCAGAACTAGTACTACTTCTGATAAAATTTTGTAAAAGCCTAGACAATCATGAGACGAATAAAAGCCTCCCCACTCTTGCCATCACTCTGACTCCCTGCAAATGCAAGAAAAATAAGTGTAACTTAAAATGTGAAGACAGGACCTGACTCTACACAAGTCAACACTTGGTTGTAGCAAGCCATGTAATTCTGTTTTCTAGCAAAAAAACCTGAATTACAATTCTGTAAGCATCAGGAAAAGTTTCTGTAGTTTCAGATGTGGAAATTACTAGCATCTTACCCAATATGCATACCCAGCTGGCATTTCAAACAAGCTTCCTGGACTGTCTTGTGTAAGACCATGGTAGTAGTTTCTTGCTGCAGACTGTCTTCCTTTCTTTGATGTTTGTGTCTATTTCGTGTTAAGTATTGCCAGCTTGGTTTTAAATGCAGAAAGAGTTCCACACTCAGGAGCACATGTTCAGGATTCTGTGTGTGTGCGTTTGTGTGTGTGTATGTGCAAAGAATACTGAAGCGTAGATAAAGAGGAAGTCTGCATTCACTTATTATCTGCTATTGAACAGAGGATGTGCCACCAAGGCTGTAATCGATGTTTACTGAAGGAAGGGATAAATATTGCATGATGTTCCAGTCATTGATATAGCTGTCTCATTCTATTTAATAAGCAGAGGAGGTTTACAGTGTTTGCCCAGCCGTTTCCCAAGATACCTTTTTTTACAAGGCTTTGTCACAACGTTACTTTATTGCTTCTTGCTGTGTTAAGGTCCTGCCCTGTCTTGTCTATTCTCTGACTGGAATACATTTGTCATAAGATCAACTGCTATGAATCAATGGACCTGCAGGCAAACTGCTGCAGGAACATTGATTTACAACAGCTGAATATTGGCTCTTATTCTTTACAAATTGCCAATGTCATTAACTAGTAAGAAGTCAAGTTAAAAAAAAAAAAAAGGATCCATGACAGACCAGAAAACCACAGTAATTTTATTTCATAGAAAATGTGAAAAAAAGCAGTTTAGCATGAAATGAAGTCAAGACACATAAAAGGACACAAGCTGACTATTTTAGGAGAGTGAATATTCCAAATGATAAAAAGNGATTTTACAACAGCTGAATATTGGCTTTTATTCTTTACAATTGCCAATGTCATTAACTAGTTAAGAGTCAAGTTAAAAAAAAAAAAAAGGATCCATGACAGACCAGAAAACCACAGTAATTTTATTTCATAGAAAATGTGAAAAAAAGCAGTTTAGCATGAAATGAAGTCAAGACACATAAAAGGACACAAGCTGACTATTTTAGGAGAGTGAATATTCCAAATGATAAAAAGAGTGAACAATGCCATGATTTGGTCATCTCCATGAAATTTGAGAGACCTCTCTTTTTCAGCTTGTACTTCAAATCAAATACAATGGGATTGGAACTTTCTATCCATTCTCACTGAATGACATAGCTGCAGAGTTATTTTGTTACTTTGTCCTTCTTCAGAGTCCACCCTGGATCTCAAACATTTTAATTAAAAGCAATGTTTCCATAAACATAATTTTTGACAGAACAGCATTTTTCAGTGGGAAGCAACAAACTTGGTAAGTGGGAAGTAATTATCTCTATAACATAGTCTTTTTTTTTTTTTTTTGTGAGCTGTAATTGCATCCATATCAGAGGCCATGTAAATCTGGTTTGACGCAGTGTATTTTCGCTTCAAAGGAAGGGAAAATTTGCACAAATCACCAAAACCCCACGTTAGACTCTTACTCAAATATAAAAATTAATTGTAAAAGCATTGACTACATCTTTGCGCGCTGTACTCTTTTCATTGACCACTGAAAAGTAAAGCAGGATTTGTATCCTTCCTGCACTGATACAAACACAGATCTTCCCCTAGCCTGGTTTAACAAATATAGCTGTGAAAGGAATTTTCAAGGACATCTTTCCAGTTTGTGTCTCAACTCGGTAATTTTCTTCCCCCTTTTGTTTGCAAGTAAAATGAAAAGTAACTTGAGAAATTTCATGTTGCATTTCACTGGGAGGTGACAAGATGCTGTTTAGGTACCAGATAAATGAAGGGCAATGAGAAGGGGGCATCTGGTGTTCTCTAATGGCTGCAGTTTGTGGGCACTTTCCACTGGACTGCTCTAGTGCAGAAATGGGAATATATTCCCACTTACCTGTAATGAGAGGTAAGTGGAACTTTCTTCCTCATTCTCTTATTGAAAGAAGCTGCTTAGCTTATCAATCCTGATCTAAAGTGCCAAGCTTTGCCTGTTGGTTCCATTTCTCATCTGCTTTTCAATTCATTTACCACCAAGATGAAAGTCAGGATTAAACAAAATGCAGTCCTGCTCTTTTCACAGGTTGCTCACTGTTTCAAATCTGTTGCCACACAATTTTAGTTTTTCTTTCCTGGACAAGTTAGAATTTGGTTCCTATCTCATCAAACAATAAAGAAAAGCATCTCTGTTTGGGGTTTTTGGGGTTTTTTTCAGATGTTATAAATTGGGGTATTTATCAGAAAAACCAATGTCAAGCAGAAGAGATCTCCCTTTCTTAGCTAATAATACATCTTTTTTAGGGTTTTTTTTTAGGGTTGACTGTGGAACCAATATGTTTGTAAGCAAGAACAGAAACACATACATACCCACACAGAACTTCCTTTGAAATAAAATAAGACTATGCAGGTGAAGAATTTGGGAATTAGATAGATAAGGGGTTCATAGCTGGACCTTTTTGACGGGTGGAATGAACTCTGGTTTTGTTTGAATGCTGAAGGTTTAGTTTATTTTTCCAATAAAATGGTGATGGTATTAGGGAGGTAGCTAGAGACCCCTTGCTGAGATTAGAGTGCTATTTTGTTAAGTTCTGGTAAAACACATGCAAGAGAGAAAATAAATGTCCTAGGGAGCTCACAAAAAGACTACGAGGAAAATCTGTTACTCCAGGGGTCAGGAATTGAACAGAGACCTGAATAATACGTGAAGTTCACATTCTGAATGACGTAGGTTCTATGAGATTAAACAAAAACCAGACAATCAGTGAGCAGACAAAGGAAAATTGTTTTTAAAAGATTTACTATAAATCAGAAAGTGAAAACAAATCTACCGTCGGTAAAAACAAATCTCTTAAGATCATGAAGCTGAAGAAAAAACTCACCTTGTTAGCTCAACTCCGCCTATAGCCATAACTGTGAATACCTGAGCCTCTCTTTTCCCCACCACTTCCCAGCCCTTGTGATGGTGGTGTCCATGTTAGTCTAAGGACCTCCACTGAAAACCAGGTTTTGGCAAGAAAGATGGAGGGTTCTTTCAGTCTCTTGAGACAAGGCACAAGCTAGAAACAGAGTTCCTGACAAAACTCCCACTGGGGCAATTTCTGTTCTCATTGCTGTTTGTTTTGTTTCTTCACCTTGGAGAAGTGACTGGGGGAATGAAAAAATGACAGATGTGCTGCCATTGAAAGGGGTGACCATACACCTCAAAGTGCAGCATTTCCTCACACGCTGTTTGGTGGATATTGTTGTTTTGCTGCTTTAAACTCTGCTATGCTATAGATTGCAGACCACAGTGGGACAGTGTGTAATTTTGGAAGCCAAATGTTTTCCTGGAGAAGTGGATACCTACCTTACATGTATCTGCATATGCTGGTCTTCCAGTAATTGTAAGCCAAAGAACAAGTCTTTGGATGATTTTTGCTCTGTATCATGACATTCCTGGTTTACAGGATTATCCCAGTTTACTGTCTAAGAGTGCAAGTATTGCAGTACTAATCTTGCTATAACTGTTTCTGGAGCTTGAAATCACTGAGCGTATAATTAATTCCATGGTGTTGCAAGTATGATTTAGTTACTGTGTACCATATTGCACTCAAGAAAAAGAGAAGTGTTTTGAAATGTAGCCTAAGTAGAGAATGTAAAATTGTTATTAATCATGTTTTCTTCATGTGCTAGACCATATGCTTGATGTATGTAATTCTAGACTCTAAGTATAAAGGCATGCAAGCAAAACAGATGCTGGTTTCCATATCTACAACCTGATCCATCACCTAATGGCATGAAGAAAAGGTTAGTTTTCAGTGCTTCTTTATTGTAACATTAGTCTGAGGTTTACATTCTGCCCATCTTAAAGGAGAAAGACTGGATGCCACAGTGGGATGCATACACTTGATTACCTGCTCCCTTATCATTTTTCACTAGCTTTGTCTCCATGACTGCAGATGCAATGCCAGAATTCAAGGCCAGATCTCTGTTCTCCTTGTGCTGCATGCTGTGTGATATCATCCACCTTTTATCACTCTAAACTTACTGTTTTCTGAGTAAAAAACTTCATAGTGTTCAGCTTCAACTATCTTTTTTTCCCCTTTGGATTTTACATTTTAGTATTCTACACACTATTCTTTATAGACATGACCTGTTTCAAAGCTGTTGTCTGAACACCAGCTTGACCTAGTTGCTTCTGCTGCCCTGCTCCCCAGGGAATTCTGAGTGCCTTACTGATTCTGATTTTTTTTTTCTCTTTGATATTCTGGAATATCCTAGGAAAAAAAATACTTCTGTATTCTCCAGTCTTAGCACACCAGTGCAGTGTTGCAGCTGAAGTGCAGCTGTATCTTCTGAGTGGCAGCAGCACCATGTCAGTGTGGAGACTACTGGAAAACCCAAGCCCCCTGTCAGGAATGTTTTTGGTTGGAGTGGCTCCAGAGGACAATGCCACCGTGTTGCCTCGGGTCCTAGCTGCACATCTCTGCTGGCCCAGCTGGCTGCAAAATGACTTCCAAGGGCACCAGGGTTGTATGAAGACAAAAAGCTGCTCCTGGACTTCCCCTCTCATGAATTTACTGAGCCTTGTCCTGGAGGATCTTTGCCAATTGAAGATTTTGATTAGTGGCCCGTAGTATTGCAAAGGTTGTTTATCTCCCATTGAAACAGATTCTTTCTTTTGGATCACATGTCTGAGATAAGGACAAGGATTTATTTGGAAGGTTCCTTCACTGGGGCCATTGCTGATCCTCTACAAGTGAAATTGTCCCAGGTGAACTCCCTACCACCATTCTGTCCTCCCTTTTGTTTTCGTATAGGCCCTCAGAGGAGAAAAAAAATCTTGATGAATATTCTCAGTGAGGAAGAGACAGTAACTACTGGAAGTTTATAAAGGCTTATATGATAAAAGCATTAAAGAACAGTGAAAGAGGTGTCTGCCTTGACAGAAAACTACATAGTGACAGAGTTTTCCATTAGTTAACAGCTTCTAGCAATAAATGCCTTAAGTCAGCTTTTGAAGCAGCAAACAGTTGAGTGCTTTTTAAAATTTAACTTTAATCACTAGGTCTTGGCTCTATTCCCAGCAAAGAAACAAACAAAATAGCTTGTTTGTGGGCTCTAAAAAAATTCAGATTTGCTTTCTGATGCTTGATTTCTACTTGGGGAAAAATAATAATTCCTCAAGTCATCAGTTTCATTCTGAGATTAAATGGAATAAAGACTCTGAATCCTCTCTGGGCCTAATGGGATGCTTCTCCCATTAGGAGAGTCCTTGCTCTTTCTTGAGTGGCGCAGGGTGTGTGGATATTGGAGATCCGGGCCGCAACCCTCACAGTGGTGTTTCTAAGCATGAAACCGACGATTGGTTTTATGTGCCTGCAGGGTAGCACAAAGGCAGTGGATGGTGAATAATGTGATAGTCTGGGAGGACTGGGTGGGGCACAAGGCTAGCCTAGTGCAATCTTGCCCTGTGTGCCCACTGGTTGGACTAAGGAATGAAGAAATTTGGATGCTGCATATCCATGTACCTAGACATGGTGGCCTTCCAGCTGGACTCCAGTCATGAGCTCTCTAGTACAAGTGGATATACTTGAGACAGTCTGCTGAAAGGCCATTAAGAGGATTAGGGCACCAGAGCATCTGTCCTGAAGTCTGAGAGAGCCGGGATGGTTCAGCCTAGACAAGAGATGGCTCGAGGGGTTCTCAATAATCTATGAGTACCTGAAAGGAGGGCACACAGAGAACGGACACAGGCTCTTTTCAGTGGTGTCCAGTGGCACAGCCAGTGGCAGTGGGCACAAACTGAAACACTCTTTTTACTGCTGGGGTGACTGGGCACAGGAAGAGGTTGCCCAGAGATATTGTGGAGTCTTCAGCCTTGAAGATAATCAAGGGTCCTCTGGACATGGACCTGGGCAACTGGCTCTAGGTGACCTTGCTTGAGCAGGGAGATCGGACCAATTGTCCTCCAGAGGTCCCTTCCAACCTCAACTATTCACAGAATCACAGAATCACAGAATGAACTAGGTTGGAAAAGACGTTTAAAATCATCTAGTCCAACCTGTGACCTAACACCTCCCCATCAAATAAACCATGGCACTGAGTGCCACGTCCAGTCTTTCTTTAAACACGTCCGGGGGCGGTGACTTCACCACCTCACGCAGTCACTCTTTCAGTGAAGAATTTTTTTCTAGCGTCTAACCTAAACTTCCCCTGGCGCAGCTTAAGACTGTGTCCTCTCATTCTCTCAGTTGTCGCCTGGAAAAAGAGACCAGCCCCCACCTTTCAGGCATTTGTAGAGAGTGATAAGGTGATCCCTGAGTCTCCTTTTTTCCAGGCTAAACAACCCCAGCTCCCTCAGCTGTTCTTCACAGGGCTTGTGTTCCAAGCCCCTCACCAGCCTTGTTGCCCTCCTCTGGACATGTTCAAGCATCTCAACGTCCTTCCTAAGCTGAGGGGCCCAGAACTGGACACAGTACTCAATTCTGGGATTTATACTAGCAAATAAAAAGATCCATGGCAGTTCTTTGGCTCTGAGGCAAGTGGTATGTCATAGGTCATGCCCATACCAGCTGAATTCTTTTTCCCCTGCTGAACACAGTGGCTTTGTCGGTGCTATGTCCTGGAGCAATCTCTGGCATATGCTCCCTTCTGGGAGGTCACAGTGGCCGATAGGTGGCCAGAGCCAAAACCATGCCTAGCAGTGTACTAATGAGCTGGACTCTTATCCATGACTATGGGACTGTGTTGAGCCCATGGTCAGTGTATGTCTGGTTTACTAATAAAAACATAGCCTATCAAATCTATTCTCCATATTCCAACCACATTAAAGGAAATCATCGTAATTACCATGAGATTTTTAGGTATAGGTTTCTTCCCTCTGCATTTGTTCTTCATTCATAGATATTAAAAGCATCCTGCACTCCGCCTTGCCTCACGACTCTCTTGACTCCCACCGTAGCCTGGGCCCCCTGCTGCTTTCCTGATCCTATCCTGTCCAGGGGTTTTGCCTGTGCTTTCACAAATCATCATTCAGTTCAAGGGATTTTACTGGAAGTTTGGTGCTGAGGCACCTGTTTTCCTTAACAGGTACCTGAGGCTGTGCAGCTGTACCCCGGGACTTACTAGTTGGTTTCTGCTGCGTGGGGAATTGATTGCAAAGGTGTGAAGCAAGTCAATTACATTCCTAATGGGTGCTCACTGTGGAGGCTAATGCTGGCACAGCTTCCCAGCTGCTGCCTCCACTGCAGGGAGAGGGGAGGGGAGAAATTCAGGAAGAGAAAGGCAATGAAAAGGAGTCATGGGAAAACGAGACAAATACAAAAGCAGGAGGAGCACAAGAAAGAATGAAAAGAAGAAGGAAATATTATGAAAAAGAAGGTAGTTCTAGATAGAAACCTGCGCCTAGCAGAACTGAGAAAGGAAAGAGGGCAATGTGGTGGGATAAACAGAAAAATAGAAAGAAAAGGGAAAAAGAAAAATGTGTTTCTTCTTGGCATTCTTTTTCCTTCTAGCACTGCTCTAAGAATTGTGTAAATAGCCACATCCCTAGATTTGTGTTTTGCAGTAGTTCTACTACACATTTTATAGCTTTCAACAGTATTCTAGCTGAAGCAGAAGGAGCTTGTGGCATTTTTCTTCCTTTATGTCCCCCAGTGCCCTCTCAACACTTCCTATGTTCTGCTGACAGAAGGCAGAAGGGTTACTTGGCACCATTCACACACTAGATTAAGTGCAAATGCATTTTGGCAGTGAGTCCTGGTAAACTGCATATGTTTTGCACATGGCCCCTTCCCTGTAAAGTTTTGGGTAATATTCTGCAAGTTTTCTCCCTCCTTTATGTTCCCTTTCCCTGTGCAGCTGGAATGTGTGAGCATGTGCATCAGTATAGTGCTTATCTTTTGCTAGGTTACTGTATGTTTAAAGCTCACCCATGCTGGTGAGTATTTCTGCCTCCCTCTTCTTTGCCTCATCTGCAGAACCTTTTTTTCCTGTGTTAGATACAAATATAGGTTAGAAGCCTCTGCACAAGGCAACATGTTTTACCAGACACCAACAAGGCACTGAGAAAATGGCAGTTACGTTTATTGAGTTCACCAATTCCGCACTATTTGCACCCAGGCTGTGTACCCTTTTCCTCATTTTTTAAGAGTGTGCAAAGTTTTGTTTCTTTGAAGAAAGGGGAAAACAAGGAGATGATGTATTTGCTTACAATTCCAAACCTCTCATGCAGCTTTGGTTGTGCAAAAGCTCTTCTTTCAGTGCTGGTCCAGTCTGTTTCTGGAGCTTACTTTTCAGTCTGTTATTGTTGTTATCCCCTTCTTTCTCCCTTTTTCACTGCTCACTTGGCCAAACAACAATCACCTCAACACCTTTGTACACATAGTTCAAATCCAGAGGATCTACAGATAAGGAAGGCCTTCAGAGAATGCCTTCCTTGTACCATTTAAAAAACTTACTGTGGCGAGAAATTTATAGGAGCTACAAATCAGTCTTTTAGTCCTGAGAGATGTAGGCAAGGCATTCTGACTGACTCTCTGTCCCTTAAACAAAGACTTCTTCTCTATATATCTCACTTTTAGTACAAAGATTTTAGGAATCCACGTTTTGATAAGATACTTCACTCTTACCGCCTTTATTGTTCATTTGAACTTTGAGTGTTGCAGCAACACAAAAAAATAATCAAAGCTTCCCACTTCCCAAGGCAGTTATTCTTTATATAACTTTTAAGAGTACTGAATGAATATCGGGTAGCTCACCATATCTGAGCTTTTGTTGAAGGAAGGGGACTATTTCTTTAATTGTCTAGCTCTGAGATTTCTTGCTAGCATTGATAGACCAAAAGTGTTGCATGGTTACACTAAATCCTCCCTATACTATGATGTTTTTCTTCCTGAAGAATCAAGTGCCTAATTAGATTATTTTTTGTGTGCGTGCTTGTTTGAAAGGCTTGCCAGCTGTCCTGGAAATGCAGTCACCGCCCATGTGGTGATCAGCAATGCAGAGTTTTTTCCTGTTTTCCTGTCCTGGTTTTGTTAATCGGGAAATGTTACAACAGCGTGGGAACGCAGGAAATCTGCGACACCAGCCGAGATGCAAAGGTGCTTATGTTGGCACAGCCTGAAAATACGTGTGGGATGGAATGTAGGTGTGGGACAGCTCTTCCTGCCCAAGTAGTTTGAAGGGAAGGAGCTGGCCAGGACATCTCTGGTCGTACTTGTATAGCTGTGGGCACTGTGGTTCATTCTAGTGATGTAGCCAAAGACAATGTGGGAGCGACTTGGCGTGCGAGAACACACTCCAGACCTGCTGCAAGAGGTGCTGAGCTGTAGTTAGAGGGTCACAAATGCCACAGAGTACCTGTTTACTTGTCTTTGGACCATATTATATTTATTAGTTTTGTTAAATAAATAATATCCCAGTGGAAAAATATATGTATTTGGCTAGGAAAGAGTTGTCAAAAGCACACGAGCGTTTTAACCTCACTCCCTCTGAGACAAAAATCGGACCCCTAACTCCTGCATTTTTTAACTCTCCTACTCAAAACCTGACAAAGTGTCTGCTCCTGCTGTGTTCAAATATGAAGGAATGAGAATTCATAACGAATATAGTTGCTGCTGCCAATAATTTCTCTTGAATCTTCCCACTGTTCTCAGTGAGAATTATACCAAGCTTTTAAAACACATAGCAGATTGTGGGGCTTATCACTCCTGATATTTGAATTAATTTTGTTCCTATCAAGTATGTATATTGCTATGAAAAAATATATTAATTGTGTCCTTCCCAGAAGATGCAGTTCTGATGAGGCCTGTACATGGTTCTTGGTTGTATTACTTTCTAAGTCAATGCTTTTATGGAAATAACACTTCAAAGATTTACAGTTAATAGATGTGCTAGACAAGGGCTCAAGGTAGTTAGAAATGTGGTGGTGTGACCAGCCATGAATGTACTGTAGATCTCTGGGTAAATTTGATGCTATAGTCTGATTGGAGCAGCTGTATCACCTTGTTTTCAAATTGGAGTCTTCTTCTGTACTGTTGGGGTTTTTAGTTCATTCTCGTTTGTTTGTTAGTTGGTGTTTTGTTTTTTTTAACAGAAGCAATTTACATTGCTAGCGTATTGAAAATGACTTGAAGCTAAGTAACAATCACCTTATGGCTTCTCTTTTTTTGTATTTACTTTCACAGCATTAACAACATAAGGACATGACTGAATAATTCATATTTGTCTTACCGGGGCATTCTCACAAGCAATCAAAAGCTTTCTTAATGGTTTGCCTAGAAAGTGATTCCAGTCTCTGCTTGGAACCTTTGATTCGCAGTGCTCTACCACTGTGCTAATGTGGTTTTCTTTCTAGCTGCCTCCGTCACACAAAATCATTACCCTACCTATAGGCTGATAAATACTTTCCCTTCTTTGGCTCTGTCAATTCATGTGAATATTTCTTGCTGCTGCAAGTTGATCTGGATGGCTGTGTTAGTGAACATCCTTTTCTCTTTGACTTTGCCACTGATATTCAATCATTTAAAGAAAAAATTCTACTTAATTTGCGTGTATTTCTCTGCTGGAGATGAGCCATATCTATATGATATCATGCATCCTGTTCTAGCTGTATCTTCTTACCTGCACTGTCTGACCATACTGGACTTATGAGGCAAGATTTTGGTATCAGTGTGGCTACAGGGTTGAATTCTGTGAGAAGGGAGCAGTGGCTGCCCCGGTACTGGACAGAGACAGTTCCAGTCAGCCCTTAAATGGACCCACTGCTGGCCAGGGCTGAGCCCATCACTGGTAAAACTGGTGTGATACATGTTCAAGAAAGGGTAGAAAACATTGTGCAGCAGCTGTGAGAGAGGGGTCAGTTAGATGGAAGAGAAAGAGTCCTGCAGCACCAAGGTCAAGTAAGGAGAGGGAGGAGGTATTCCAGCCCCCGGAGCAGAAGTTTCTCTGCTGCCTGTGGCAAGACCATGGTGAAGCAGGTTGTGTCCCTGCAACCCAGAGTAGATGGATGTGTCCTGAAGGAAGCTGCAGCCCATGCAGAGCCCACAGTGGAGCAGTCTCCTGGCAGGAGGTGAAACCCATGCTGATGAACACAGACAGGGCCTGTGGCCCACGGGAGACCCACGCTGGAACACTCTGTTCCTGAAGGACTTCACCCCATAGATAGGAACCATGATGAAGCAGTTCCTGAAGAACTGCAGGTCATGAGAAAGACGCACATTGGAGCACTTAGTGAAGGACTGTGGGAGGGATCCCATGGTGGAGTGGGGAACAGTGTGAGGAGGAAAAGGCAACAGAAATGAAGTGTTATCAACTGATTGCAACCCCCATTCTCCATCCCTTGGCATCTCTTGGGACAGGGCAAGAGTCAGGAGTGAAGCTGAGCCTGGGAGTGGAAGGAAAATGGGTTTTATTTTGTTCTAGTTTATTTTTGGCAGGGAAGGGGAGTGTGGTGTGGTATTTTTTCACCATCCTACTCTATTTTTAGTTGTCAATGAATTAAATTAATCTTCCCAAGCCAAGTCTGTTTTTACTCTGATGGTAATTCATGAGCGATCTCCCTGTTCTTAACTCATAAGGTTTATCATCTTGTTTTCTCCTGGTCATGTGAAGGAGGGGGTGTGAGAGAGTGGCTGGGTGGACACCTGTCAGCCAAGCAAGGTTAACCAACCACCTTTACCTGAAATTGTCCCTTGAGGTCTTTTGGGCAGACCTCAATTAGGGTTTTACTTTACTGAGTATTTACAAAGAAATGTAATCAGATCTCAAGGAAATATGAATGCTTTCTAACTCCCTAGTTTGCACTTTGTATTCGAATACACAGAGAAGATGAACAGAAATTCGAGGGTTCTGGCACCCAGTTTGAGCTCGTGTAAAATCTGACAGGCCTCTCCTGACTTCCTGAGCAACAAGCAGAACAATGTGGTTATGAAAGAGCTTGTTCATAAAGCATTTATATCCGTTTCAGCCAGAAGTCTACCTTTGTCTACCTACTGGAATTAATTATCTGGGCTGAAACCTCTGCTTATTCTGATGCATCTCTTAAATCCTCCATCTCAGGCCTTCAGTGAATGATGTCCTTTTCACTTTCTTTGACGTTCTCATGCAGGACAATGAGCAGTGGTGGTGCAATGTTTGTTGACATATTAACTGCTAATAGTAACGTCTACTTTAGGTTGACACAGCCATGTAATTTCTTAGATAAGATAAGATAATATGAAATGAAAACCACCTTTTAAAAGGAGTCTCTGTTCCCAATAAGCTATATTTGCTTGCAACAAAGGCAGCGTGCCAAAATACTGTCTGAAACAAAAAATATTCTGGTATTGCTTGGTGGGGGAAGAGTTGCTATTCCAGGCAAACAAATTGCTAATGTTGAGTGTCTCAATCACAACCTTTTTCTGCTGAAAAATAAGCTTTGTAGAGGTATGTAATTAATGAATCCTGAAAAGTCTGCTTCTTCCATTGCAAGTCTTGGAATGGAATGAGAGGATATCCACTGCCTTTCTCCTATTCCCATCAGCTCAACCTAGACTAGTGGTTTGTAAAGCTAAATGTCTCCATTTGCCACCCAAATTACAGAGCAAGGCATTCCATTCAGTGGACAGTCTGAGCTGCAGAGACAAAAAACATCTAAATGCCTATGTTTCTATTTTGGTATGAATTCTCAAGTGCCTAGTAAAGGCTAAGCCAAACAATGTTTTTGATAGGAAGAGCTAAAAATCAAACTCAGATGAGTCTGCAGAACAGGTCTGCACCTAGATTACAGAACATCTTCCTCTCACTGGAAGCCAGTCCCTCAATGACATGTCCGTGGTCTTTACACAGTACCAAGATAGAATCTTGGGATTCTTTAGCTGGATAATTTCTTGCTGTGCTGGGATGTAGTCTAGCTGGCTGTTGCCTGTTGTCAAATGCTGAAAAAAGGGGCTGCTTTTTGGAATGGAAGTACCTTATTCCTGTTTACTAGCAAGTGTTTCCATCTCTGAAAGATACCAGCAGGAAATCACTGCTGCTGCAGAATGGAGTGAGAATGAGCATATGGCAGGTGAAGCAGTTTGTTCCACGGTGTTGTGATCCAATCATTATTAAGGTTCTTTGGAAATTCCTCTGCCCGAATTAAGGTGCAAATGAGACCATATGCCAGTGACAATAATATAGGTTTTATTTGGTGGTAAATATGAGAGAGAAAGGAAAAGAGAGAGAGAGAAAAAGAAAGAAATAAGTGGAAAATAGGTGGGGGGACAGAAAGAGAGTGACAGGGACAGAATAAGGAAAATATCACCATTCCATGGATCCCAGCGATGTTCTGTTGATCCTCTCCAGCTGGTCTTCTTGGTGGTGACAGTCTCCCCGAAAAGCACAGAATCAGATGGGTTTATATACCCTCGAGCCAGGTGCCAATGTCCAGGCATGTCCCCCTGGGGGAGGGGGGCAGTCTCTCACAGCAGACTCTGGGTCTCTTGCATCGTGGGCAGTCCTGTGGCACACAGCCTCTCACCTGAGAGCCCCGTGGATGTGGCCTGTGGGGCTGGGGGTGCCACAGCTGGGCCACTTTGTGTAAAGGGGGATGGGTGTTTATTGCCTCTGACCAGAGGTTATGCCATGCACCCAAAACCTCCTCCTCCCCTCCTTGGTTTGGGGCAGTCTGTGTAAACCTGGCTTCCGTGAGCTGTGCTCTCCTCCCAGCCCAAACTCAGCTGGGATGGCAGCTAGAGGCTTTGGCCTATTGTGGATGCACACCCTTCTCTCAGCCTGAGGTGACTGAACAACAGGTTTCCTTTTATCTAATCAGCAGTTTGACTTTCAGTTCGAAGTCCTGTGGATACTGAAAAGCTGCTGGCAGAGAAATCTTCCATCTCCTTGCATTGATTCTGTGGGAACTTTCCTTTGCTATGCAAGCTATGTAAACAGTAAGATAGGTTTTTGTAAATAATTCTCACACCTGCTGTTTTTTCACTTATGTTTTGGTACAGTAACATAATATTTTTAAATGGGCGTCTGGTGCTTCAGCCTGTCACCTCAGGACAGGTGTGGACACTGTCCAATGGTCTTTTGGAACTAGGATATATAAATGATACTGTAAAATTAATAAATAATTCATTCTCTTGCTGGATTCGTGTGCTGCTGCATCTCTGAATTCCTGCTAAGCCTGCTACAAAGTCCTAGTCTTCAGGGAGGCTTCCTTGGTTGTAACTTCTTTATAATGAGCAAAACTTTATATCAATGTTTGAGGCATGAACTATTTTCAGTCTCTGACACAGGGTTCTGCCTAATTTAATTGCACAACTACATGCAAGAACGAGGCATTAAATCTGAGGCTCTAACATCATCCGAGAACTTCCACTTGTGATGTTGGTGTGAGATAATGGCTTCAGTGCCTTGAAACTGAGCACATTTTGATAAAAAGTGAAGGAATGAGGGGAAGGTAAAGTAAAACTTCTTGCATGAAAGCACTTATGTGCTCCAGAAGTCATGGTGGAGAATTTTAAATCTCCAGTTCACTCCCAAGTGACTTGATTTTAATAGCCTGTCCAAACCAAATTGATATTCCTTTCAAGTCCTTCAGAGTATTCAGATTCCACAAGCATTTGTTATCCTACCTAATTAATATGGCTGTACTTAATCCCAAGAATAGACTGATGAAGTTTCACAAAGGCTGATATTTGATAGCAAAGCTGTTGGTGTTTCAAATCAAACAAGTATAGAAAGTCACAAATACATTAATTTTCTAAGAGAATCATTGCGAAAGATGAGCAGTGCTCAGTGACCTTTTATATTATACCAGACTGTTGTTTAGAGTAGAAACTGTTTGAGTTTATTTGTTCTGAGTATTGTGCAGGCACTGGCCTCCTGTCTAATTTTCTCAGGCAGATGTTCCAGAGGTGCAAGGGAGCTGAATCCTTTTCCCAATTAGTACTACTCTATGCAGCATGGGAAAGCTCCCCACACCACTTTCTGTCTCATCCAGCAGATATGGAGTGACTGTATCAGTGGATAAGGAAGAGCTACGGGTGTCATCTATGTGGACTTTTACAAGGCCTTTGACACAGTGTCACACAACATCCTTCTTGCTAAATTGGAGAGATGGATTTGACGAGTGGACTGTTCAGTGGGTAAGGAATTGGCTGGATGCATGCATCCAGAGAGTAGCAATCAGTGGCCCAGTGCCTGGATGGAGACCAGTGATCAGTTGTGTCACCCAGGGGTCCACATTTGGACCAGTACAATTTAATATCCACATCAATGACAAAGTGGGATAGAGCGTGTCCTTGGCAAGTTTGCCAGTGACCCCAAGCTGTGCGGTGTGGTTGACACACCTGAGGAGTGGGACGCCATTCAGAGGAACCTGGACAAGCTCGAGTGGGCTTGTGTGAGCCTTAGGAGGTTCCACAGGACCACATGCAAGGTGCTGCATCGCAGTCCAGGCAACCCCTGTTATCAGCACAGGCTGAGGGAGGAACAGATTGAGACCAGCCCTGAGGAGATGGACTTGGGGGTGCTGATGGATGAGAGGCTGGACATGACCCAGCAATGTGCACTTGCTGCCCAGAAAGACAAACACACCCTGGGCTGCATCAAAAGCAGTGTGGGCAGCAGGGCAGGGGAGGGGAGGGGATTCTGGCCCTCTGCTGGGCTCTGGTGAGACTCCACCTGGAGTTCTGTGTCCAACTCTTGGGTCCTCAGTACAGGAAAGACCTGACTTGTTGGAGCAGATCCAGAGGAGGACAACAGAAATTATCAGAAGGATAGAACACCTCTCCTATGAGGAAAAGCTGAGAGCATTGGGGCCGTTCAGCCTGGAGAAGAGAAGGCTCTGGGAAGCCATTACTGGGGCCTTTCAGTACTTAGATGGGGACAAACTTCTTAGCTGGGCCTCTTGCAATAAAAGGGGTAATGGTTTAAAAGTATCAGAGGGTAGATTTAGAGTAGATATAAGAATTCTTTTATGATGAGTGTGGTGAAACTGCAACAGGTTACCCAGAGACATGGTAGATGCTTCGTTCCCAGGAACATTTAAGATCAGATTGGATGAAACTTAGCAACCCAATCTAGTTGAAGATGTCCCTGTTCATTGCAGGGAAGATGGAATAAACACCAACCCAAGTGATTCTGTGACTCTGGTCTATATTTTAGCTTTGACTATGCCTGGAGTCTTTTCTCTAAACAGTTAGACCATTTTACTACAACAGCTTGGAGTGTTCACCGTGAGTTGTCTCAGTGATCCTACATCAGCTGCGGAGCATTGTATTTTCCGGGGTGCTGTTCTGCTTGCCAGCTTGCCACACAGATGAGAGACATGGTGGAGTGCATCACACAGCTCCCCACTGCTGTTTGCCTCTTTAAATCGTGAATGCAGAAAGGGGAGGGGATATGGTGTCCACCTGGGTCTCACCCCACATAAGATCAAGGCCTACTTAAATCCTGAAGATGGGAAGCATAGCCATGCTCCGCAATTTAGCCATAATCCCTGAGAGCTGTATATTTTCCAGTGAAACACTCTTCAGATTCCATGGCACAATGTCTATGGCACTTACTGGGGAAGCAGTACAACAACCAAGATTTGAGCTGGACTTGAGTTGCTTCCAGGACACGTTCATAGTAGACTGGGATTTCTGCCCATGAGCAGTGATGTGTCCCTGGAGCAGCAGGAGCCGATCCTTCTCCATAAGGGAGAAAGACATGGGAGCAAGCACAACTGCAGGGCAGGCAGGGGCAGGAGCCCTGAGATGAAGGGCAGCAGAGCGTCCTCTCAAACTCCTTGCAGCTGAGCTCCAAGGGTGACCAAGGCTTCTCAAACAGCTCTGTCTTCTCAGGATCATGGACTTCAGCGCAGGCAGCTCAAGTGCCAGCATGAGTAATGTGTGTGCTTCAGACACTGCACTTTGCAAGCCGATGCTCACAACCTCAGACCAGGATAACAGTGGTGCTTTGAGGGATTGGTACCTACCCAAGCTGCTTTGAAATATTTGCTGAGGCTGTATCTTGTTCCATGATTTAAGCTGCTGGGAAAGATACTGAGTATTAACACCAGTGATAAGCTGGCACTGAACCACTGGCTGGGATATGGAGGCACTAACAGTCCTTAGTCTCCCTGACCAGCCTCACCTGGGGCCTCCACCCATGCCTTCTGCCCACAATACCACGAGCTCCATTTAAAATGGGGCTTGGGCACGCAGTCCTACTCTGAGCTATGTAACAGCTATGCCTATCTCCAGTCTTGTTTCTGGTCTTGCTTCCTAGAGCATTTCTTGGTCGGTATTCTAGGTGGCTTTGTCCCTAGTCCTTTCTTTTGGATGGATATTGGACCCATTTTGCAGCATTATCTCTAGCCCTGTTTGGCCTGATCTGCTGTTTGGGTTCCCAGGTCATACCCTGGACCTGGCTGATTACCTTGTTTTGTCTGAGACTATAAACAGACTCTGTTATTATTACCATGGCTGCCTGCCATGTTCAAACCCTCTTGGAACATGCCCTGATGAGTGACGGCACTTCCAGTGTTGAGGTCACCTTTGGTTCCTGGCTTATTATCCCTTGTGGAGCTGCTCTGCTCTTCCTGCTCTCGAATAAGTAAAATGAAACTGTCAGTTTTATTCTCTCTCTTTTATTTTTTTTCCTGTGAGTACACTGTCCAAATAATTTAGGATGTCCTTTTATATAAAAAGGACAAGACAGTACAGTACAGTGGCTCTAAGTGACACTTAAAGGATAAGAGGAGTAACAAAGAGTTCTAATTGTTACATACTTACCACTCTGAATATAGTCTGATGTTCATATCTGAATATGATGTATTCTTTTATATACCTGTCAAAATTCTTTGGCAGTAGTTTTTTGACAGCACTGTGTACTCCAACACTCCATTTCAAACAAATTTTTTCTGTTGTTATTCTATTCAGCTGTGAAGATTTCCTGCAAGGAGCCTCTCTGAGAAGGCCTGCAGCTATGGTCCAGAAGGAAAAAGAGCCCTGCAAGAATAAAATAAGGGATGAGATACTTCATTCTACTTCTGCAAAAGGTAATGATAATTATTATAAAATAAATTTGTACTATATTGGAGGAGATTTTTTTTTTAATTTAAAATAAAAAAAGGAAGGCTGAAGCTGGTGGATCCTGCAAGGTAAAGAGGATAAGAAGGATGAATCTGTGGCGTAGGGTCATAGGGGAGGCTGAACATACAGTAGACCATACTGCGAATGTGCAGTACACTCCTCTCATTTTTGGCTGTTTTGTTTGTTTGTGGGGGTTTTTTTAATGCTGAAAATTTTTCAATGGTTTTTCAAATGGTTTCCTACTATGCAAAACTTGCTTATTTCTCCGTTGTTCAAACCAGCAACCCAATTTATGCCTTCAGTTTTGAGCTTTGACCATAAGCTGTGATGGACAGAAAAATGGCAGTAAAGCTTGTTTCTGAAGCAACCTCTAGTCTTCAAGTGCTAAAAGAGAAGTAAGAAGATATACCAAAGATTCTTAAATGCTGTTTTCATGACATTAAGCTCAAGTAGAATTAACTGAAAAAAGGCCACATGCTGCATGAGAATGTGCCCAGAAGGGCAGTTGCTTTGTACCAAAAATTGCCCTGAGAGGTTTGCAAAGATAATTAGCATTAGCCTAATTGCCTCACTGAAGTCAAGTAAGGCAGAGGTGGGCTATGTGCAGCTTATCATGCATAAGAACTTGTAAGGAAATGTTGCTGTTTTCTACTGCAAAAGGTTTATACTGGACTCTGAGATCCTGACAATGACTGTATCAGTATAGCTTAAGCTCTACAACCCAATCCTTGTGATTTTTGCCAGTAAAATTGACATTGTGTGAGGAAATTCTGCAGCTCATCTTGTCTCTAGGCTAATCTCTATATTAGCTTCTCTACTGTAAATTTTTGGGGAGTGATTGGTGTCCAACAAATTTGCTTTACAGAAAAAGGGGGAAAATTCAAGTGATGGCGAAGGACCCAGGTGTCTTCTAAACATTTTCTTTAGCAACCTCAAATATACTTTAATTCTCCAAAGAGAGAAGCAAGGGCCAGGAGAATTGTAGATATCACAACCTTAATTTGAAGTATGTGATAGGCAATCCTTGGTGAGGCTGACTATGGAGCCCTCAAAGGCCCTTCTCTCAGGCAGGAGAAGCAGATAATTTGCATGGAATCCAAGGGAAAAGGGCAGTTATGGAAAGGATATAAAGAATGGCAGAGCAAAGATGGGTTTGAGGAATACTGAGGGACTTTGATGTGAGAAGCTCCCGCAGTTCTGGGAATGTGAGCCGTATGTGGGAAAGATTTAGAGAGTTGCTGAGAGAGGCTGAGGGGCATAACTGGGTGAAGGGGAGAAGTTATATAGTAAATAGGCATGGGCATCCATGGGCATCCCTCCACAAGAGGCAGGAGAGGAAGGTAAGGGAATCTTGGTGGGGAGAGGTAGAAAAAGGTTTGTGACAGGAGAGGGCTGGGGCGCAATCAGGGCTCTTTCTGGGAAAGTTGGTGGGAGAAAATTCGCCCTCTAGCATGAGGAACAAAAAATGATTGTGGTGTGAAGTGCACGAGCACAGGGTCTCTTCATTTGGGAAACTGGATTTTGAAACTGGAGTCTGGTCTGGTCATCCTTCTCCACTGCTGAGGACACATCTGGAGTGTTGTGCCGCAGTCCTGGGTTCCACGGCCCAAGAGACAAATGGCCGTATCAGAGCAAGTCTTGTGAAAACCATGGGTATGAATCAGGGCTTGGAGCATCTGTCGTACAAGGAGAGGCTGAGACCTGGAACTGTTTAGCCTGGGAAAGAAGGCTGAAGGGTAACTTATCAAGTTTTTTATAAATATTTGATGGGAGAAGGAAATATGAAGGCAGACTCTTTCCAGAGGTTTGAAGGACAAGAAAACAAGACAAGGGGAAATGGCTGAAAAGTGAAATACAGGAAATTGCATTTAAACATAAGAATAGTCTGTTTTGCTTTTAAATTGTAATCAAACACTGGAATAAGTTGCTCAGAGGTTGTGGAGTCTCTGTCCCTAGAGATGCTCGAAGCCTGAGCAACCAGCTGTAGTCCAGCCTGCTTTGAGTAGGGTGTTTGGAGCTTCTAACCTCAGCCATCCTCTGACTCTGCAAGTGTGTTCTCTGTATCTGTTTTCTACATTTGAACATTTTAAAGCCTCTTGGCGAGGACCTAGATAAAATACAATGAACAAGAAGACAAACTCAATCCTTATCAATATGAATGGGAGCTTTCCCCCTGAATGAATACATTTATTTCCTTCATTAATAAAATTGTACTTAAATTACAGATAAACAAATTATAACATCCAGCCCTGACAGGGAATGGAAAATGGTTTAGGAAATGGATATTACTGTGTTCTTATGAATCCTTTATTCACCTAAGTGGATTGGTGAGTGTTACTCCCAGTAAATTGCTTATGAGCAAATTTGATACAGTTAAGTCAATATCTGCAGAATCTTGGAATTGGAAGACACGTTCCTGTCTCTGATTTACTTATCAACCTCCCTTGGGCTTAGCAGGGGTTGCATTCAGTCATGATTTTCTGACTAATAGCACACTTTAAGGAATACACTGACCAAATTATTAACATCATAAAAAGTAACCCAAAGTTCAGTTCAGTTTAACTTCATGATCACTAAGGAATCACAGCTGGACTTGGATAAATAAGGGGAACTCACTTTTTTTGTGGGAAGAGGATGAGAACTTTTCTGTTGAGGATCTAATCTGCTCCATATTCACGAACATCAAGGAACTGCTGAAAATACAGGAATTAAGAGTGATGCAGTGGTGGATTAGAAAGTAGGTGAGGCCTTTCAGTGAGACAGCTCAAATGACAGCATCACTTAGAGAAATTTTAAATGAGTCCAGTATACTCTGGGCCTGAAATTTTATGTTATTAATTTGAACAGAGCCTAATTGCTTGGTTTTTTTAGTTTCTTCTATAAATGTTCACCTGCCTAGAGGTCCTGCTTTAATGTTATGCAATTAGAAGGGTGCACAGCACGAATAAAATGAGTTCTGATTTACAGAATCCATGTGTTTGTTATTGCTTAAGAATACTGATGAGCTGTAGCAAGCCAGCTTTTAGATGGATGGCAGCTGTATTGAAAAAGAACTAATTGGCAAGATAGAGAAATTCTTTAGCAAAATTACAAGTAGACAAGTAGAATTCTCCTCCAGCAGGGATCTTTAGCTTTGTTTCTCTGTATAAAAACATCAGTACTAAGATTCTTCAATAAAGAAATATTTCAGTGGATTTTTTTTTTTTCTGGTTAAGTCCAGAGTCCTTTAATGGCAAAGGTGTTCATAACAACTAGGCCACTTTAAAAGAAAACGGTAAAAGCATAGGAAAATAAATGTGTTTGTATTGATACATGTGGTTCATATCATACATGGTTTATATGTCTACTTATTGGTCACATAAACCTTTAAAACAGTGCATTGCCTGTCCCATATCCATTGTATAACATCCTTTCCACAGGATTCTCAAATTCTGTTTCCATTAACATCACCCAAGGATACGAATGGCTGATACAAGGTCCAGCTGGTATTTCTGGAGATGAGTCTCTGTTAAAGCTCCAAAGTTGGTTTTTTTCCACCAAAACTTATCTAAATTGGGTGAATCAATGATTCCATGCTTTCCAGATGTGCAGCTTTTCATAAGCTCTGTTCAACCTCTGCATCAGTGACAGCTTGTGGCTTGATGTGAGAGTTGCTGAATTTTCAGGATTCTGTGATCACCACCACATGTGTCGGACAGATCTTTCAGAGGGGATGGTGAACACAACTCTGAGAACAGAGTGCAAAGGCCCAAGCTAAGAGGAATTTTCTTCCCAAACATCCATCTCAACAAATGATTTTCAATATTGGCTGTTGTCTTTCTTAACACTCCTGGACTATTTTGCTAAAGAAACTTTTAAGTTTTTAAGAGAAAAGGCTGATTCTCCTGGCCTTGAGAGGTAATGCTGTCGCACAAATTTAAAAGCGTGGCAAAATCTCCGTAGGGTGTTCAAAGTGTCCCTGTTACTCAAGCTTTAGTCACAATGTTTGGCCTAATTTTAAACCGTGAGTTTTGTAAGAGTGGATCTCTCAGCTCTTACAGGACTTCAGCATTAAAGTGTTTTGGTATTAAATCCATGTAATTTTGCTGCCATCTGAATGAGAGTTGTAGAAACTGGGCTATAGAAATTTTGAAGCATTTTTAAAAAATAATTAGTCCCTGTTACTATATTAGTTTAATCTATTTTCCATGGTTGACTTCCTGTCCCAATTACTTATGTTCTACTTAAAGATTGATGTGAGCGTGGAGCTGACATCCACTTGTATTCCAACCTACAAATCTCACAAAAATCAAGAAGTTTTCAAAGCCATGCATTAAAGAACTGAAGGGAAGACTGGGAACAACAGTTGTTTAATCAAAGTTGGAGTTCCATAAGAATAATCAGATACGATAATCCACAAATATTTAAAGCAACTGAACCAAGAGCTTAAATGTATTTTTTCATTTGATTTTCAATAGAAATATCTAATTCTAATATTTTTGGATACTGCTATTTTCTCCTTGCCAACTCTCCTTTTATTGTTGGTGTTTGTGTGGGTTTTGTTCTGTTCTTGTTGAGTTTGTTTGTTTACATCAGTGACAGGGATAGAAACTATTATTAATTTAAAAAGAACTTTTCTGCTTTTTTCCTCTCAGATGTTTTTACCTAGGAAGTAGAAAATGGAGATAAATGAAAATCTTTGCAAATAAACTGTGGGCCGATAGGGGAGCACTAGGCTAAGTGCTTGCCTAAGCCATCGTATTAATGCATAAAGAATGTCTTTGATATCCTGTCTTGTTTATTTGACAGCTGTGAGTGATTATTTGTTTGTTTTCTGTAATAATAACTGCCAGGAAAACATTCTGTTAATCAAACACAGTGGCTTCAGTCATTAGTGTCCTCTAAATGGTGAGAAATCTCATACTTACTCCTAAGACTCCAATAGGATCCACGACTGTATCTTAGCTCAGCTTCAGGCACTTCAGAAATGCAGCTCTTGGAACCTTTGCAGGGCACTGTTGCTGAAATTTAGATACCCAGGCCGAGTCCATTTGTTTGAGTGCTGTACCCTGTGCAGCTTCCAGGGCTGTGCAGAGCATTCAGCACCTCACAGTGTGGAGCTCTGGGAGTGTAGGGCCATGCATGTGACTTTATGGAGCACCTGAAGTGGGAGGTGATGTGTTTGGTTTGTGAAAACACAATCTTTAAAAGCAAAAGTGCATCCCAGTCACTGCTGCAGTGCTGCCTGTTTGAAGGGTGTTCTGCCTTGAGCCTGAATTCCTCTTCCATTAATGGAGAGAAGCCTTACAGCTTCCTGTGACGCTCATCTAGTCTTGCACAAGTGGGGAAAGCAGCTGAAACATTTTTCTCCTTTTCTCTTCTCTTCATTATAGCAAGAGAGAGGCAGTTTATTCCTCTACCGGGTTAAGACTTATGGCAACTATGAGGAGTTAGAGATGGGGCTATGTATCCTTGTAAAGTAAATAAGGACTGTGACAGTTGTTTTCACTGGCATTTTAATCTTTGAAACCATTCTTCTTGCTGTGAAAGAGAATGTGAAGAATTCAAGGTGAGATGGAACCCTTAGATTAGTTGTTCCATATTAGTCCATAAATCATCACCAATTGAACTGAGCTGAAGTGCTTACCAACAGTGTATCATCTGAGCAGCATCTATTTTTTGTCAAAATGTCTTCTGAAATATAGAGTCTGACTGCTTTAGTTTATTCCAGGTGTTAATACTCTTCACAGATACAGATTTGGCCTTAAGCTTCATTTTCATTATTTTCTGTCAGAGCCAACTACAGTGTAATAGACAAAATCACACAGAACCAGAATATTCTGTATACTATAGGGTTTTCACTGCAAGGTATTTCCCTTGATTTATGAAGAGATTCCTGAAATTATTCCATGATTTTATTATGTTTTATGTCCTACAAGAAAAAAAAGGAAAAGAACACAGTACTTCAGTGCTGATCACCACACTGACACTGTACAGAAAGATAAAACAGTGACTTGTACCCCAGGGTGACCCTTAATGGTCACAATAAGCCCTTTCTGCCCACAACCACAGTAAGAGCTCTGCTCAGTTACTTGTCTGAGACTCTCCAGTCAGTCCAGTACTTTATGGAACTCGGTTAAACTCTGTCATCTGCATGGTTTTAGCAGACGTGCTTTTTAGATCTGTACTAAAGGCTCAGTCAGATCCTCACCTCTGTTGGCTTGGTGGCTGTCTTCCCAGTTCTTTTTTCTCCAATAACCAGCTCATTCTTCATTTAACACAGGCTTTGTATTGCTGGTTTTTTTGTTTGTTTTTAATGAGGCTGTTAAACAATACTATCAATTCTTGACAATGGCCACTGTATCTGTGTAACAACTTTTACAATCCGTTTTTGTGATTTATGAGCATTTAACTACTAGAGGTGAGGCTTGACCAAAGATCCAGACTGAAGGGTCAGTATTACCTTCTTTCTGTGATGAGGAAGTTAATGGGAGTAAACTTATCACGCCTATCATAAAAAATTCAGGATTGCCAACTGTTTTAGCTTGTATGTAAACATCCGTTTCCCAGTGGGAGCTGTGTCTGCACATGTACTGTCAGAATTCATCTCATGCTTCAGGGTAGCATTGTGTAGCAACAGATGATGGTGTTCTAAGGACACGCTTTTACCTCATTGTGGATTTCCACATGCATAAAAATGATAAGGAGCAGATTGATAAAGAAACAGCAAATGTCTCTCTTTTAAATGGTATTTAAGATTTCCATGAGAGAAAATGAATAAATTCTTGCTGAAAATCAAAATGCTGTACTGATGAACATTCTTCCCTAAGAGGAAAGAGAGAGTGAAGGCACTACGAGGCATGAAATGGTAGGACTTTGATAGCAGTATAAAAAAGATGTGGTGGAGTAAGGTCTATAGAGTAGAACAGCTTCTCAGTTTTAATATTATATCAATGCTTCATTTCTAAATGCTTTATCAATGACAAACACACAAATAATAGATACTACAAACCTGAGCACTGCACATTGTATCAGTTGTAAGTATAGCAGAACAAAATAATAACAAAGCAATAAACTTTTTGTACTTTCATAAACCAAAACCTGATTAATCATTAAATTGTATATTAAACATTTATCAATACTTTAAAAATATTTACAACTAAGACTTTATGATGAAGCCAGTTTCCTCTTTACTAAAATGTAGCACTGTGTGTCTGCTGTAGAAGGCATATAGTTTTAATGAGTTATTTACTCTTCCCATATATTCAGTGAACGTGAAATAATGGACTTTCTGAAATGGCAGTGTCATAGTATATGATCTTGGTAGTAAGCACTGATCTAAAGTTTCTTTGCATCTGGGGATGTTCAAGTCTAGGGTCAGATACAGACAAGCCTTTGATAAGCACAGGTGGAAATAAACTGAATTCTGAGATTGCAAAAATGCTGGCAGTCAAGCCGGATTCTTTTCCACAATGAAGTGAAGAGGGTGGATAATTATTCTGTATGTGTGTTCCTGAAGCTATGTAAGACTCTTCAGGCTCATTTAGAGTGACCCTTTTTGTAGCAGAGCAAAAATTACTTAATCCAAAAGCAGACATGACCTCAATATAGATGGAAAAGGAGACATATATACAGCAGCAGTGGTACTTGATGGAAATAAGGCTCTAGTATATCCTTACTACAGTAAATTTCTGTCAAACAAACATAACCACTATCATTAAAATAGAAATAACACCACTCATCATTTAAGTCCTAAACACCTCATTAGAAATTTTAGGCATGAATGCTGCTTGCTGGCAGGAGTTCAAATGCAGAGTCAAATCCTTAAAAAGCAGAGGACCTGTCATTTTGAAGTGCAGGGGTCCTTGTTTGTGTAACGTAACCGAAGTAGGAAAAAAGTTATAAACACAAGCTCTAGAGTGTAGCTAATTTAATGGCAGGGCAGATGCTTTGCAGTTTCACAATTGCTCTGCAGTGGAGAGAAGATATCCTTTACCATTAGACTGTGGTAGTTTTCTAAATAGAAAACACCACCAGTAATGACTACTCAGCACCAACACAACTAATGTGATGCACTGCAATTGAATGCTGGTTTGCTATAACATCTTTTATTTAATCTCAGCTGTGAGTATTCTGGCTACCATAAAATGCTCCCTCCTGGTCCTAGGAATGTAAGAAAGATAGCTTGGAACATCCATCATTGCACTGAAAGGAGCAGCAGGAGTGAGGAGGCACCTTTGCCCTGGCAGGTGACTAGGGCCAGCCTTCTTTAACAGGTCTGACTGTGTGCCAGCTGGGCTAGCAGTGAAATTACCTAAAGGGAAACGCTGCGCACAGTGCTGAGCATTTTCTCAGTCAAAAGAGACAACTCCCCGGTTTGTAGGACCGCTTTATAAAACTGCACATGAATGAACACTACTGAATGTGCTTAACACTCCTGATCTTCTGTGTGAATTTGACCAAAATGAGGCTAAAATCTCTCTTATTAGAAGATCAGAAAAAACTCCAGGAAGCCATTTGCTGCTGCTGTAGTAAATTGTCATCATTGCACCACTTTGCGAATTAAGAACAAAGTTATTTTGCTGGTAGGACAGCCCTGCAGCGTGTAGCTCTGAAGAATATTAGTGACGTGCTGCAGCAAGTAATGATATCCATCAAGATAGTCTTTGCTACTCCTTCCAATTTACCCTTGGGAATAGAAATAATTGCTTTTTATATTATTTGTTTGAAGATGCTGAGTGAGTCATTGAGCCTAGTAAGATCACTACAAACAACGTAGTAGACAACAGTCTCTGCTGGCAGTTAACACTGGGTCCTCCTCTAATCTGCCCAAAAAATGTCAACGAAATAGCCCTCTTACTGGCAGTGATATTGACTGTAGTGGACAAATCAAGTAGTGGGCTGTATTTAATCACCAAATCAGACAAGCAGTTTTGTGAATGGGGGATGGAAGGAAACCTTGTTTCTTGTGGGTGTTACCTGTGCAGTGCTATAGGCTGTGTATCTGATGTTAAATTCACAGCTGTCTAATGAAAAGGGAGTCCGTGCTACTTTCTTTTCCTCACAATGAGGACTCTAATGATATGTTTTCTTTTGCTACCCCTCCTCGTGAGGTGATGAACTTTTGAGATTTGCACTACACTGTGGGTTTTGATCAGAACTACAAAATTTGTGCAGGCAGAGAAATGGACACACACAGATATATACACCAATGTAAATAAGCCCTGAGTATTAGTTACCTGTTAATTCATTTGTCTCTAAGAGAATCTCTGTTTCATTCAGCTAAAAAACTTTGTGTTGCCATGAGAGAATGAAGGTACCTGGTCAGGGATCCAGTCTGTCAGAATTAAAGCCTATTGGATGTTGTCTGTTCCGTTGAACCACTGACACTCATGTCCTTTACTGAAGCTGGAATTCTTATCTTAGAACGTACCTCTCCTGTTTTTATTGCCTGAGAGGCCTCATGTACCTTCCTCTCATTCTGAGAAATAGAGAAGCACTGATATCTGCGTGCTTTTTAATCTACACTGACAAGAACCATTCTTGTTTTTATATAGAATGTTCTTGTTCGTGCAGGGTTTTGCTTCCTCGGTTCTAGTTATTAGGTATAAAATATCACAAGATCTCATTAAGAATTAGGGATTCTTATTCTCTTCATGCCTAACATTTCTTGATTTAAATATTTCTCAAATTCCTTTTTCAGCCAGTCCTGGCTTGAGTCTGGCTTTACAGACTCAGAGTCATTGTCAGACATTGCAGTAAACTTTAAAACTACATGTCCAAAAAATAACAGACACACACAATCTCACTTTCATTTCTCTGAGTGACACGTGGTGACCCTATGGCATATGTGAGCATGACAAAATATGGATTTTAGGTTGGGATGAATTGAATCCAAATTACTTCACAAATTCTTATATCTAGAGGAATCCCTTTTGTCATTTCCCTGACTTGAAATAAAGTTCTCTCCTCAGCGTTTGCATCAACACAACATACTTTTCTCTCTGAACAATTTTGCTAACAGACTGTGGCAGAACATTAGTGTGGCAGAACATTAGTGTGACAGAACAGTAACACTGCTATGGAAATCAGCTTTTTTCCCAAAATAATTCTAACAAATTACTAGACAAAAAGAAATCAATAAATTCACTTTTCTTTCATGAATCAGCCCTTGACACAGAAGTTGATGACTCGTCTTGGAAATTGAAAAGTAACACCCAAGGCTTGTTATGTGAAAGAGATTTAGAGTGTGTTAAAAGCAACCTCAGTTTACTGGCACATAGTGACAACCATTTGAATTATTTGACTGTAAAAATACTTACAATACATTGCTTATATTGTCCAAAGTTAATAAGATAATGTATGTCAGTTTAGTGGAAAATTAAGCAGGATACCTTAAGACCCTGCAATAAGTGAAAAAAAAAGCATATAATCCCTTTTATAGTGTATATGATGAATTATTATGACTAAAAGATGAAGATGCATCATACATGTGTGCATGAGGACATCAGGAAGCTTGCCTGGAGGATCAGCTCGTGTGTATAGAAAAGGTGCTGAGGCAGAGCCCTATTCATTGAACTGCCCAGGCTTGCGGCATGCCTTTAGGAAACCTCAGGAGAGGAGGTGGGAACGAGCCACAGCTCAAATCTCCTGACTCTTTGCAGGTGCTGTTTATAGACAAGCATTGTGGTCCCATCAAAGATAATAAGAACTTTTCTACTGGTTTTTTTTTGGGGGGGATGTCAGTTCTCTATAAAGTACAGCTTTGGTCTGGGTTCTGAAGTCCAATTTAGCCTTGGCTTCCCTGCCAGAAGGTTCTGAAAAGGTGTTAATTTGGAAGGTTCTGCTGGATTTGCCTTTTTATGTTCTTTCTAGAAGATACAAGATGACATTGCCATTGCTAGTGATGTGTTTGATTGCGATTTTTTTCATGTCTACCTCATCATTGTAAGTCAGGAGCTGCATAACCTGGGTGCTCTGGAATTTAAGTATTTTCTAGCTGACAACTCAAGAAAAAAGGCCTGTGATACTCAGTTGACACCCAGAAGAAATTTAATAATTCTGTCACATAATTTGTGTTCTGAATAGGTTAAAATTGCTTTAGTGTGGTATTGTTTCTATAATGAGAAGACTGGGTCTGTTTTGGCTTGAAATAGGACTACTGGTTGGTGAAAATGCACTCCTGATCCTAATCTTCCAGCAGAACACTGTTCTGGCCACCACCTTGAACAACCTTTCACCAGGGCATTTAACCTCCACATGAGGGCTAACAGACTCCTTAGACGTTGGTGGAAGTGAATCAGAACGCAGTCTCTGGGAAAAATATGCCCAGATTACCAGCAGCAGAGCAATACACAGATATGTGAGATTTGCTGTACTGTCTTGCTCGTCTCTGCCTTCTGTGGGCAGTTCTGTGTAGCCTCAGTCGTCTCAGAAAAGCGTATGTGTATTTTGCAGGTATAATTAGATGGACGTCACTTAGATGAGTTGCTCTGCTTCTTGGATGTCCTTCCAACCTCAACCATTCTGTGAGTCTGTATACACCAATATTGGCCACTCACCTTGCAAGGAAGACAATGTCTTCCTTCCAGCCGGTTGCTTCTTTCATGCATCAGTTTTATAATTGGAGATGCTTAGCACCTTTCACTTGTAGAGTTTTTGGATGTTTCCCATGTCTTCAGTTTCTCTTGGTTGGCTAAAATTTACCTTGTAGCTGCTGCCCTACTCTATAAAAAGAATAGTTAATGTCTAAATACATATTTAATATTGCTTCTTGGTCTTATCCTCTTCTTTTCAGACTTCCCAGTGAGATCTTGGAGTATGAGACTGTCTCTACCACATAATCTGTCAGAACTGAGTAACAACGTGATTTGTAAAGACCGAGGGAGGAAATGTCCTTTTTTTTCCAGAAAGACGCTGGCCTGCTAAGGAGATGTTGTCCTGTGGGTCCTTCCTTTCTTTCCTTTATCTCCGCTCTGGATTCTTATTCATGGTAGAGTACTTGTGGATGCCCCATCCCTGGAAGTGTTCAAGAATGGGTTGGGTGGAGGTCTGAGTCACCTGGTCTAGTTAAAAGTGTTCCTGCCCATGGCAGGGAGATTGGAACTAGATAATCTTTAAGGTTGCTTCCAACGTCCATTCTATGATCCTATGACTTCATCCTTCTTCCCTCTTTTATTTTTCTACCAGACATCAAACATTCCTGACTGATGAATAAAAGAAAACAGCCTGCAATGCTTGTGAATAGCTCATGGGTAAGAAGGATAAATATGGCTGAAATGGTAAAACTACAATATATTCTGTTAATTGTGAATCATAATATCTATTTGAGCAATCTGTTTAATGATTTAGTACTTTATTATGTACATTATGGTCAGACTTGTTCCAATGGTTAGCACATTGCCTGAAGAACCAGGCTACACAGAAGGAACTTGACCGACAATTCTCTGTAATTTTCTCAGTTGTGTTCTAAATAATCTCAGACTTTTTCACCTGTGAAATAGTTTTAATGAAATCAAACAAGCTTGCATTTCACTTGGTGTCTGCCTGGGCTCAAAGGCAGTGTAAGGCACCCTAAAGCTGATCGTGCTGCAGACTATTCCATTTGGAACGTGATTTACTCTTGCTGGGCTCCAATCAGCAGCCCTTTCAACAAGTACAAGGACAACGTCGTTGGTGCTCTCAAGAGAGCAAGTACCTGTCTCATAACTAGCACTGTAACTGGCTTCTACAGCTTAAAGTGCAAAATGCCTTAAAAGTGTCTTTTCCCTTTAATTAAAGTTTGAACAGAAGGATAAGCTGTCTGGCAGGGCTTGTTCTTGTCCCAGTTTAACGAAAGTATCCCATTAGCAGGTACTGTTGGAGAGCTTGGAAACTTAAAAGGACACAGAAATTTTTCTAACTTTCTGAAGAAATGTTCTAAAAATAAGAATGTATTCACTATCTATCTGCCTATTTCATTTCAAATCCATCAAAGAGCTGGGAGTTCATATCTGCATCTGCTGGCTTCAAAGGCAAGGCTTTGGTACCGCTGAACCAGTTTAAGAACTGTTTTCTCCTTGAAAGAGCATGGAACCTACCAGTCCATTTTTCAACTAGGATTAATTCTCCCTGTCTTTACAACACATTTGTTATTGTGGGAATATTTGTTCAAGAACGGGAGAGAAGAAGGCAACCTCATTACCTGACAGCCATCAGACATTAGATAAATCTTTTCTGCCTTTTTCTGTGCTGATCAGTATAGCAGAAATTCCTCCAGATAGAACCTTCTCATGAAAGACTCTTCATTTTGATTACCTAGAGAACTGAGCAAATCTGTAACTATGCGTAGGTGTTTGAGGAAAGCACAGTTTTCATGTCTGGCAGACTGTCTCACTGCGATGCAGTGAGAGCAACTGGCTTTGCTTTTTATTGAGCAAGGCCAGCATCTTGCTCAAAATGCCAAGGGCCAATTTTTCTGTAGGAACGACTTTAATGTTGAAGTCTATGCTAGAAGCAATGAGAGAGCAGCCACTGAAAGTATGATCCCAGTACTACAATGCCCTATTCTGAAGAGAAAAAACAACTTACCAAGGCACAGACATGTTTACTTGGCAGATGCTTCTGGCGGCTAAAGATGTAATCCTCATGAAAAAAATTTTGCAGCTGTCCTTTTACTGGAATTTTTCACCTCTTTTGCCCTATCAACTGAAGAGAATTTCCAAGTCTTTCTTGTGGGATTCAGTGTAGACTTCACCAGTTTATTTTAGACTGTTGTGAGAGATGATTTGAGTTAAGCTCTGATACTTGCATGGCTTAAGTTGCTGCAAACATTTGCTGACCAAATACCTACCTGTCGCAGTGTCCCATTAACAACGACACGGAGTCCAGGGTGAATAAGGCAAAGCAAATGAACTATTTATTAACATACAGAACGGCTCTATGAATGTAGCTTGCTTCTTGCTTCTGATGATCACAGAAAACTGCAGGAGGTAACTTGACCTTGAGCTTAGCTACCTACCAAACCTATTGGTCAATTCCTCAAAACATTCATCCTAAAATATCTCCTAAGAAATCCAAAACAAAGTACACAGCTGCACGATACTAATTAGTTTACAAAAACTCTTAGAATTGTTTCTAATAGTTTTGCTTGGGAAAAAAGAGAGAAGGAGAGAAATCTCACAGAAGTGCTGGGAAAGTTAGAAGGTTTCCCTGCTAACAGCTTTTTTAGCAGTCACACCTACCTGCATCTAACTTAGTGATGCTTAAGAATATGAGTGGTGCGAATCACAACCTCTTCTAATACACTCTGTGTTTAAATAACAAAGTTAGCCCTCAAAGTTCCTGGAAGTGTATTTATCCTGCAAGAAACTTCAGCTTGAACTCTCTGTTCATCTCTTCATCTTAAATATAGCACTCTCTTTCAGAATGTTGAAAAATTGCTCTCTTGAAGGTAGCTCAGATGAGAGCAAAGGGCCATGTAGGAAGCAGACTGAGACAAGAAAGGGAGTTGTCTTATTCCACGTGGTCCCTTGAAGGTAGAAAGAATTTTGTTAAAAAGAGGCTGTTGAGGAAGTTTGGAGATATTTGGTGCTTCAAGTACTATAATTAGGGAAAGAATAACGATATGTCAGTGAAAATATTCTTTCCTCTCTCTAGACAAATTTCTGCACATTATTATTGAGATACTGAAACTAAAATCTCTTTAAATTAAGCTCTTATAGGAAAGTGCTCAGCCCAGCTGAATTTCTGTTATATTAGTTCAGCCAAGAACTGTCAAAAGTAAGAGCCTGCAGTTGGATAAATTCTTCGTGTTGAGCATCCAGTAGAATCCATTGAAGAAAATAGAAGCAGACACTCGCTCATAGCTTTGAAAATCACTTATGTATATGTCTGTGTTGGGAGCCAGCATTGCATGGAAATGTCACACTTCTCAGAGTTTTGATCTAAATTTTGAAGCCCTGTTATTGACCCTTATTTTGTGGATGCCTCCATAAACTATTTCTGACTTTTCCCAGAAAATCTCTCCACAAAGACACTTTCATGGCATTTTGCACTATGGCAAAGACGTAATCTGTATTGGTTTTACATACTCACTAGTGACCCATGTAAATGTGTGCATAAAGTCCAACTGAAGCATAATAAACCCCATCTGTATTCTAAATGTGAGTGTACATGACAGAAGGAAACCAACACAAGAACATATTGCTGGCTGTTGATTCTGACACTCTTCCCACACAGTGATTTAGTGAGAAGAGCAACCTTGTAAGACTGTGTCACTGTCAATCTGCTCACATCGTGGAAAGACAAGTAACCAATCATAAAGGGTCTAAGGTAGAGATATTTATCATCTCCAAAGCAAGTAAATGTCATGACAAAAGGTATAGGACTTCCCAGTAAATTAAAAATAACAAGTAGGCATCTTAGTATACAATGTAGTACAAACCACAAGAAAGGAAGGACTCATTCTCACTGTGCTGACCGTGCTTGCAAAGATAAACAAGGAGAATCTTGAAACTTTGGCTTGTAGGCATTTTTACCTAATTTTATTAATCGATCATAAAAGAAAAGGCCAAAAGTCCCTGTGTTTTAAATGTTACCTGACTACCAACCTTATCAGATGTTAATTGAAACTGTTTGGTCTATTTCAAGCACAAATTTTTTGTACAATCATTTAGATTGGCCTCAAAGAGCATAAAGTTCAATCACTAAACTAATGCTGCCAATCCACCTCTAAAGCATGGGTAAGTGCCACATCTACACATCTTTTAAATATCTCCAGGGATGATGTCTCAACCACTTCCTTGGGCAGCCTGTTCCAATGTTTGACAATCCTTTTGGTGAACAAATTTTTCCTAGTATTAGATCCAAACCTTCCCTGGCACAACTTGAGGCCATATTCTCTTGTTCTATTGATTGTTAATGGGAGAAGAGACTGACCCCCACCTCACTACACCCTCCTTTCAGGTAGTTGATAAGGTGTCCCCTCAGCCTCTTTCTCTCCCTCACCCAGCTCCCTCAAATGCTCACCAGACTTGTGCTCCAGACCCTTCCCGAGCTCTGTTGCCCTTTTCTGGACACTCTCCAGCACCTCAGTGTCTTTCTTGTAGGGAGGGGTCCAAAACTGAACACAGCACTCACCAATGCTGAGCACAGCAGGGACAATCACTGCCCTGGTCCTGCTGGCCACACTGTTGCTGACACAGGCCAGGATGCCACTGGCCTTCTTGGCCACCTGGGCACACCCTGGCTCATGTTCAGCTGCTGTTGACCAGCACCCCCAGGTCCCTTTCTGCCAGGCAGCTCTCCAGCCACTCTGCCCCCAGCCTGTGGTGCTGCATGGGGTTGTTGTGACTCGAGTGCAGAACCTGGCACTTCACCTTGTCGAATTTCATGTAATTGGCCTCAGCCCATTGAACCAGCCTGTTCTGATCCCTCTGTAGAGCCTTCCTACCCTCCAGCAGACTCCCACCAATCTTTATGTGTTGTCTGCAAACTGACTCACAGTGCACTTGATCACCTTGTCCAGATCGTGGATGAAGCCCTGGGGACAGGCCACCAACAGCATGTAACTCCACTCACCATCAGCTCCAGGCTTGGTCATTCCACTATTTTTTTTTACCCAGCAAATGTGGACCTGACCAAGCCATAAGCAGCCAGTTTCTCCAGGAGACTCCTGTAGGAAATGCTGTTAAATGCTTTTCTGAAGTCTAGGTAAACAACATCCACAATCTATCTCCTGTCCACTAAGCTGGTCACTTTGTCATAGAAGGAGATAAAGTTGGCCAAACAGAACCTGCCCTTCATAAACCCCTACTGGCTGGGTCCAGTCCCCTGGCTGTCCCATAGCTGCATGATGGCACTCAAGATGATATGCTCCATGACTTTCCCTGGCACTGAGGTCAGACTGAATGGCCTATAGGTCCCCAGATCCTCCTTCCAACACTCCTTATAGATGGACATCACATTTGCTAACTGCCAGTCAACTGGGACCTCTCTGGTTTTCCAGGACTGCTGATAATTGTTTGAAAGAGGCTTGCTGAGCACTTCTACCTGATGCCTTTTCCTGGTCTTAAAATTAAGAGAGCTGAACACAGTTAAGAGGGAAAAGGGTTTTACCTCGGTATTTATTTAAGGATCCTTAGGTGCACTGAAATGCACATTGAAATGCACCCCGATGTCCCCACCGAAGAAAAGGCCACACACGATGTGATGAGTATACAATTATATGCCTTGCAAAAATTAGCACATCTATCAAAGATTCCCTAATGAGGGACTCAAGTGAGACCCCTCATCCGAGGAACCCTCCCCCTGGATGGGCCTATCTTTGTTTACAGAATGTGTTCTGGAGAGGACCTTGGTTTCTGGGGTTTTTGGAATGTTTAGTCTCTAGGCTTAATGAAGTACTAGGTCTAAGAGGAGTTATCAAACTTGAAGACTTATAACTACGCAGGTTAAAAGCACAAAGAATATATAAAGCTATATAAAAGGGGTATAAAAGGAGTATAAGAGTGGTATAAAAGAAAAAGAAAAAATCATCATGGCATCATACCAGTAACTTTAGGTGGATCCAGCCCCATCTGACTTGCAATATTTGGAAAATAAAAATAGCTAGAAATAGCAGTTCAATGCCATGGAAACAGAGAAATCTGCATATTTTGTTTTATCCTATTATAGAGTGAAATTACCTTTTTAAAAAAACTTTTCTCTCTCCTTCTGTGTTTTTCTGAGACTCCACATATGCAGTAGTCACAGTGATTTGGGCTGACACCTGTGTGTGGAAAGCCCAAGTTCTCCCAGGTTCAGCAAGTTCTCTCAAAACATTACTACCTAAGCTATCCTCCTTTCTTGGCAAAATGGAATGAGAATTGAGGCTGCTTAGCTGTCACTCAGCCAAATTGCTCGAGCCTGCAGTATGCAGTGTGTGGTACAGTGGTCAAAGGTCTTGCATTGTGGGGAGAAGGCTGCTGTTGAACATAAATCCTACCAAGGACCGGGGAAACCATCCTAACAACACTGTCAGTAGCATTAGCACACCTCTCCAAAACATTTCTGTTTCAAAAGGTAAACGTGTCAGAGGCGTTTTTTTGGTTTTGACTTGAGGGAAAGTTATGCTGTAGCTCAAATTATTTTCTCACTTATATGTCTTAGTAGTCCTGAATGTTAAATAATGGAAACTAAAAGTAGAACCCTGTACTTGCCTGTGCCTTCCATATGCTGAAGAAGTTACAATTGCTTCTGTTCTTGTATTTAAAAACAGCTCCCAAATGCAAATTTGGCTAAGTGCAGATGCATTGCTAAAGTGTTTTTGCAAGTATGAGGTCACTGCTGTTTAGGAAAAACCAGAATGAGACTGATAATCACCTCTGTTAAGGACTGAGTTTATTCTAGTGGATGTTCCTATCCATCATTTGTCATAGCCATTGCCAGCTTCAGGAGCAAAGTGCATTGCAACTGCTTAGATTACTGGATGTATCTTTCCTTCACAAAGGAAGAGCCTATATAAAGCAGACAAACCACTGAAGGCAAAATGTGGATCTATGGAGGAACAATCACTGTGTTCTCAATGAAACCAGCACTAGATATAGGTCTCAACACATGATGGTTCTGCCAGCTCTTTCAGTATAGGTCAGTTTATCTTTCCCTGTCTAAGGCTCTGCAACTTGTAACAGCGATAGTGTCATGAGTTCTTCTGCAAGGAATAGCCATATTTTCAATGCTACAACTGTGCAAATTGACAAAAACTGCTTTTATTTCCTTTACTGTGCCTGTTTCATAATCCTTAAACAATCAGCATAACCCCACATTTTGAATGGTCTGGATATATCATCATAAAAAGTTGTTTAGAGTTGTCAGAGGAAACAGACATTAAAAGGGGTTGTCAGTGGCTTACCCATTTCTTGTGGTGATTAAACTGCTGGTGACACTGAAACCAAGACTGAAGGGTGTGATGCTGAGAAGTCGCATATCCATCACTATCTCTGGTAGTGAGCTAAATTCTGATCTGATATCACAACTCATTTAGGAAATGATCACTGGAAATTTCAGACTATATATCTCTAGATCACAGAATGGTTGAGGATGAAAGGGACCTGTAGAGGCCACCTCTAGGTGAGCATCTCTAGGAGCAACCTCCCTGCTCAAGTAAAGTCACTGGGAACCAGTTGCTTATGGTCATGTTCAGACTGGGTTATGAACGTTTCTAGGGAGGCAGATTCCACCATTTCTATGGGCAGCCTGTGTCAGTGCTCTGTTACCCTCGCAGTGAAAAAGTGTTTCCTGCAGTTCCGGGGGAGACTTCCTATGTTTCAGTTTGTGCCCTTCACCTGGGCACCTCTTGCCACCATGTCCCACTGAGTGCCCCACTGACAGAGCCTGCCTTGTGTATTCATTACACATCCCGTCATGTATTTATACATGATAAGATGTCTTTGAGTCTTCTCCAGGTTGAACAGTGCCATCTGTCTCAGTCTTTTTTCACAGGAAAGATGCTCCAGTTTCCCTTAATCTCCCTTAATAACAGCAGCCCCTTTGCTGGGCTCTGTCCAATATGTTCGTCTCTCTCTTGTGCTGAGGGGCCCAGAACTGGACACAGCACTCCAAGTGTGGCCTCACCAGTGTTGAGTAGAGAGGATCTGCTGGGAATACTTTGTCTAGTGTAGACTAGGATACTGTTTGCCACCTTTGCAGCAAGGGCACATTGCAGGACCCCCAAGTCCTTTACTGCAAAGCTGCATCTGAAAGAAGATAAAGACCAACTCTATATGAGTTGTGTTTTGCTGTTGCTTTGATGTGAGGCTGTTGGGTGTAATTTTTGGAGCCTTGTTTTGATAAGTAAAGAAAATGTTTTCCTTGTTTACCCTTAGTCATTAGAGGAGCTACCCCAAAAGAGAAAGGCCAGCACTACATTCATTCTTTGGAAGATGACAAGAGAAGATTTAAGTAGTGGATAATCTTAGGTGCTTTGACTCCTCTGTGTTTACCTTGTATTCATTGGTCATCCTGTGGTTAGAGCATGTTTTCCTGCCATGAACAAAGACCTGGCCTTAGTATTGGCCCCTCTTTGAGTGGTGACCTTAAAGGTAAAAAAGGCCTCTTTGCAGCCATTGGCCTGCATGCCCACAGTCATGCTGGAATAAATGTTTTTCTTCCATAATTTGTACAGCACAAGGTTAGTAGCAGCACTTTGTGTCATGGTAACGTACTAGAGATATTGGAATTTTTTAAAATTCCATATCATAATTGGTTTCAGAAATGGTTCAGGCTGTCTTATACATAAAAAAACAAAACCTACCCTAAAATTAAAAGTGAAAGCTGTGTGACAGTAATTTTACATTTTGATTTTTCTATGTCACAGTGCATGGTTCATTAGCATTTGTATTCCCTTTCAGTCATGGCGATGGAAGACCTGTAAAGCACTGCAAAACAAAAAGCATAACTAAGCCGAAATGCCCTTCTTCAGAGCAGTTACCTTATATTTTGAAATGCTTCAACAGGGGCAAGGTCTTACCAGGGCAGAAGCAGTACGTGAATTAATGAGAAATCCTCATGTAATTTTCTAGACCAAGGAGATCTTTAGGAAGAACGAAACCAAACTGTGGAGTAGAAGCATAGCTGCCATGTTGTTTGATATCATCAGCCCTCACCTGATTTCCTGTAGTAATGCTTTCTATTAAAAAAAAAGTTTTCTCTATGGCCTATTACTCTGGTGGCTCTGTGAAAAAACAGGTGCCACAGCTCAGGGAATCACCTCAGTTCAAAGGTCCAATCTCAGACAAAAATGAAAGAATTAAGATGTGGGGAATGACAAATTTCTACCCTTTAACTTTGGCAAAAAAGATGTAAATAATGCTTATGGAGCACTGCAGAAATATCTGCATTTTGTTTGGTTTTAGAGCAAGTTCTACAGGACTCCATAGTGGTAAAGCAGAAGTATGGAAACTAGTAGAAACTGGGTTTGGTTAAACAGTGGAAAATGTGGCTATCATGGACATCTGATGAGCTGATGATGGGGAAATGCGTTGTGGGATTGACTTGGAAGACAGTGCAGAGGAAATGGAGATAAAGCCCACTGGACTTGAAGTCATAGATAAAGCACTAGTTTAAATCTACACGGATTTTTGAGCATGTTCAGCTATAATATAGCTTCTGCAGGAGTTCAGAAGGTCTTGACATGCACAAAGTCAGTATGTTCTTAGTGTGGAATTGAAAGATCATTTATGCACAGAGAAAATGCTCAATTTTGAGTGAAAATAAAATGAAGTGCTGTTCATAACTTGACATAGTCTGTATGATGTTGTGTGTGAAAGGGTCTATTTTAATCCAATTTGCTCAGGTTATTTTTGTCAAAGGTAATTGCTTCATTTGTGCCAGTGAACCATTTAGAGAACCAGCTGCTTGGGTTACGTTCGAATGCTAAGTTAAAGTGTATTTAGGGAAGTATGAAGACAGTACTATTTACAGACTCAAGGTTTGTAGTCAGTTAAGGTCAATGCAAGTTGCAATGACCTCAGTTGTTCTCAAGATTGGGTCTTTACCCATTACAGTCAACCAACATATTGCTTAGATTCTGCCTCAGTGCTGGCACTTTTTCTACATCCTGCTTAAAGGTTGTTCCAGTGCAACATTTCTGTGAAAACTATTAATCCCTAAAGGAATGAATTCGATAAAGGATAAAAGAGACAGGCTGAGTCACATCCTTTCATAGGACATCCTTTCCTAAAATTTGCAGGAAGAGAAAGGAAAAAAAAAAAAGAAGAGAGAAGAAATAAAATCATTGTCCTAAGGGATATACTAAAAATGTTATAGTCACTTCTGGTGTAAGCACAGTAGATAAATTGTGGCTTGTTGCCAATGTTTTCTTCTCCCTGGGATTAAATCAGAGCAACTGTGAAATTATTCTAATACGAGCATGCAGCCAGAAGCCATCCCTTGTAGTTTTTTTTAATATATCATTTCAGTGTACAATAAAATAAAGTTCCAACTAAACACTTCTACTTTCCTATTTTTTGCAAGGAAACAAATGTTTCAGGCAGAGTTCTAAGTGTCTAAATTATTTTCTGGATCATTTGCAGAGAAGTAGATGCACTGGACTGGCTATGAAGTGTCAGCTAAATTTCCAGGTCTACCCTGTGCTACCTGACCTACATACTGCTTTTGTCTGGGACCACACGAGTTGTGCAACTTCCCTGTGTTATCTATGTAATACTATTTTCCCTAAAGTCCAAATGACCTCAAAGTTGTGTAATTCTCTTGCATGGGAATGACATATCCTGAAAATGACACTGTTAAAGTCCTGAAGAGCAGTATTACTAGGTGTTGAAGTTATGATTGTTGTAGTAAAAGGGAGTTCTTACGGTCCAGAGGACAACCAGGGCATACCAGCCAGGGAAAATTTCCACTCATCATAGCCAATTGTTTGAGACTGAATATGTGAGAAGAGTACTACCAATACTGCCTCTTTCTTAGTCATAATTTTCTGCTTAGTAGGGGATTTAAAATAGTTTCTTAGATATTGAAAAGCTCGTATCCTGTAGAGCTGAAGTATTCCTTATGCTTGCTGCTTGCAACGTATCTCCTTGTAGTTTCACACTGAATCATAATGGCAAGAACTTGGCCTAAAGATGCAGCACTGTGGTTCTGAAGATTCCACTGGGTTATGACCCAGCAACACTGAAAATGAATTCAAAAACTTTATCTTGTGGTGAAGTCAACACGGCACACACCTGTAAAGAAATGTAGCAATGAAAACATTTTCACCAATTATTTTATCATGTAAAATGTATTTATTTATCATGTCATTTATCAGCAGAAATCTCTTGATTTGCATGCCTCTGTGCTGTTCAGTGCAAGGTAATATGTCCTTCAGGTGGTAGACAGAAAAGATCCATGTCAGCCTTAGACAGAGATGGCACTGCTTGTTTCACAGGTGGTATCTGAGCAGAAGGATAGCCCACAAATAGCCTGTGAATGTCCAGTTTGGAAGAGTGGACATCCACATCCTCTTGTAATCCCTGTAATTTTATTCCAGTATCTGAAACTGAAGCTGAGATCTGCTATTCAGTGTTTGTTTTTATTTTTAAATAGTATTTGCCTAATGAATTTTAAAGTCATTATGACAAAAAGAAAAAGGACAAAAATCTCATTAAAAAAAAGCACAGCTGAGCAGTAAAACAAATTAGTTTTTTCATGGAGTTACTTTTCCAGCAACTGTTCTAGGATCCTCTTTCCTAGAAAGTATTTACCTCTAAAATTCTATGCCATTTCATTTACTGTTCAAAATATTCAAACCTTATATGGAGTTTGTCATATAAGATCCAAGTCAGGCTCTGTGAGTATGAAGAAAGAAAAGATAATTGTGGATAGAATGGGCCCAATTCTCATTTACAGCAAAGAAAAAAACCTCAGGGTAGAAATAATGTTAATTTACATCAGCTTTATGGTCCCCTTAAACCATCAGAGTGGAGTAAAAGGAAAATGGCAAGCAGTATGAAGCTGACTGATAATGAGGCCATGGCAGCAGGAGATTTGGTCTTATAAAAGGACACTCTTTTAGCTAACAGAAGTTAAATGCTTGTCTGTCCCGATAAATACATGTGTGGTAAATCAGTTTCTTTTAGAAACAGGAAAGAAGCCATATAGCACACATATATTGGCCTTGAAGGAATGTGAAAAAGTGTTATGCTGTCCCAGTGTATTACCAGAAAGACATTATTACCTTTATATTAAACTGCATGACAGTCAGACAAGGCCAGCCTTAAAGAAAATTTCTGGGGGGAGTGCTGGGCGGTGGGAGAGTCTGTACAAACTTCATGCTCCCTAGCACTACACACCACTCAATGAGGAGCCTTGCTGAAGTCCTCATGGACTGAGGTACTGCCTACAGCAGCAGGCAACTGTTTCACAGCATCATTATCTGTCTGTAGACATCACAAGAGAAAACATATTGTGCACAGTAAAGATCATCTCAGCTTGTAGCCCCAGGAGTCAGAATCCGGAAATGTCCTGCACGGAACTCTCACCTTACATACCGTCTTGTGATCCTTGCACAGAGATAAATGTTATTTGATGGATCATTGATGCTTGTGACAGACAAAATATGATCAGAGAGGTATTGAAATTTACTCTGGGTAAGATCATTTGGTTGATTTTCATTTGAGATTTCAAGTGACCTGATCCTTTTCTATCTTGTTGAGCATAAACACCAGAGCAATCAGTTTCCTAATCTTTCTCCTGAAAAAACTGCGATGTACTGCACATAGAAATAAAAAAAAGAGTTTTCATGTCTTTTTAATAAGATTACTGTCTTGCTGCTTATGTTCATCCTCTTTGCTGAGAAATACTCATCTGAGATGAATACCTCTGCTATCTCAGAGAGGTTGTTGTGCTCCAGTCAGATCATGTATTCGTGAGTAGTATTTATTTACAGCTTCCTGTAAATTAATGTCATTTTCTACGAATGTGAAGTACAAATGTTAATCTGATGTAATGCCAAAAGAGGCAACTGTGATGTTGTGATGTGACCTTTAGTGGATATAAAAGCTTCCTAGCACTAACAGTGTCTGTGGACAAATCCAGGTTAAACTGTTTGAGGACAGATACTAATCGAAAGTTTTGCTCATTTCTGTCTATAAGCCAGGCTATTATCTTTGACAGTTTGCTCCTCTGCTGCCCTCAGACAGCCCCATCCTATTGAAATCAACAGGAGTTTGCAATTAACTTGGACAGAGCCAGAGGACAGGCAGCACTCTGAATCTTTTCACTTATTTTCCTTGAGTTTCAAACCCTGATCAAGAGATATTTCAGTACATCCTGCTGTAGTACATCTGCTTTTCATTTCTCTTTAGCTATAAAATCGAAAGCTCCTGAAATACTCTTCTTGGTGTGGATACCTACTGAGCAAGCAGATGGTTCATCCCCCATGTAGCCTATTTTTCTAGAAAGTCCCAGCCTGCAGGGCTTTTCCTGGCCCAATACAATGCTTTTCTAGTAACAGCCCACCACATATAATAAAGAAATGTTGAAGCTTTCTTAAACCTGTATGAGGTGGATGTACTGGGGTTCATTAATCCTCTCTCACTGCAACATGGATTTGCCTGAATACAGCACAAACCATAACAGACTTGTTTCAATGCAACAGTTAATTCTTCATTTGCTTCGGGTTCAGCTTTCACACACACACAAAAATTGCTCTTTGGCCAAAGTCATCTTTGTCTCAGTCAATTTGAAAACTAAGACAGAGGCATAGTTCTGCCACAGTTGTATTGGTGAAGGTCTGTCTCAACTCTCCTGGTAGAAGTGAGCTTTCGAAGCCAAACAACAGTGAAGTACAGCTGACTGCTACCAGCTTTTGGTACAGTGGGGTTTGTCACGAGAGGATTAAAGACTGTTTGGTAATGGTGTAATGATGAGCCTAAGAAGGAAAGAGACTAAGTAGTTCTGGCAGCTGATCAATAGTATTGACTGGAAAATACTAACTCAGCTGCTTGAAGCAGGCATATCATGGATAATTGGCACATCATCATAGACAAATTTGTCTTTGTAATTCAAAAAACCATGAGTAACTTAAGATGCCTTTGCTTTGACATGAAGTGAGAGTACTTTTGACTTGATGGTCATGCAGATGATGCTGCAGAATCAGCAGTGGTGATGCAGAAGAACTGACAAATTTTCATCTCAGTCTGAAAAAGGCTGTGGTCAAAACACATTCAAAAGCTGATGTTATGCTTAATGCCAAGAGGCAAAGAAAGCGCTACACTGCCTTCCCAACCTTTCTCCTGGTAAAGACCAAAACTGTCCAGAAGTTTTGATAATGTTATAATTCCTTTAACTGTGAATCTGGATGGGGAAGTAACTAAAAAGCCTTGCTTAAAACAGTCCCTATACAGTACTCTTTAGATGTAGCATCAAACCAGGTCCCTAGCACCCAAGTGTTGGATTTAGGGTGAATATCTTTGCTTGCTGTAAATTAAGATCACCTCTACATGAACTGCTTACATGGCAATATTAAATGTAAAGAAGACAAATAAAGGCCCTGCTCTTTGCACAACACAATGTCTTTCTGTTACATCTGTGTGTGTGAATGGACAGCCTCACCTGAAGCCTTTTTCCCTTCAGTGTTTTGAATAAATACCTCAAGCTGACTTTGTAAGACTAGGACAACGTCTTTACCAATAAACAGCATGAGCAAATGCAACTATAATTTCTTTTTTTCTCAGGGAACAGTATTTAAATTATTAATCAGAGAGCAAGTGATGGGTTAACGGGCAAAGGCGCTGTATGGCAGATCAAATTTAAACACAAGACTAACCATATCGAGGAAGTTACTTGTATGTTCCTTTAGATAGCAGGGATAGCAGTAGTGCATTTGTGCACTTCAAAACACTTCAATATTGAAGGAATAGCTGGATGATACTTGATAGTGTTGAGAAATCTGAATTTCCATGTGTTTATCTTACTAGCTGGAGCCTTTTTTTGGTTTCAGATCAAAACACTCATAATTTTTGCAACATTTGCCCTGTGTTTATTATGTTCATGAGACTAATGCCTATGAAGAAATGTAATCTTTACCTTTCCTATTGCTGAGGATACTCATATGACAAAATTCACGGTGCATATCAGGACCCCGTAAGAATAGTTTTCTAGATCATACCCTTGGCTTGAACCAAATCAGGAGTTTCTGGTTTTTATCAGAAATACTCACACAACCGTTCACTAGTAGTCTCTCTGTTTACCTCCACTCTTGAAATTACCAGGTAAAAATATGTTTGTCAGCTCTAGCAAAGGATGAAGTATATATTTCTTTTATACAGGAGAGGACTACTCGAACTGAGGAATCTTGTATCCAGTTCTACCTACCTGAGGAGTCTGTGCCCCTACAGCTTTAAACTTTGTTTTATGGCTGTACCTTGATCTTCTACACTCTTGTTTTTTCCTAGTGTGGTCCGTCTCCTTCTTCTTGTCCCATCTCTTTGCTTACATAGATTAGACTCTATTCATTAAAATTCTCATGCCAGATTGATTTTCATAGTCTAATTGCTTAACATCTTCCTCTCAGAGGACTTCTGAGGTTAATTCCTATCACCCTATTTTCAGCTCACTCCTTCAGCTCATTGTAGTCTGCTTCTCAACTTTTGTTTCTCTTCCCATTTTTTTGCTTGCTTTGATCCCATTGTCTCTTGCAAAGATTCCCAGAGCAGTTCTCTTTGACCTCTCATTTGTTCTCAATCACATCTCATCTGGAGCCTGATGCAGTGCCTTTTCGCCATATAGTCTAGGATCAATATTCCTTCTGTTTCTTGTGTCTTCAGTCTCCCTGTTATTTCTGTTCTCTCTTTTGCCACAGGTCTATTTTTAGGCATTCCTCTTCATCTGTTTCTTTCCCCTTTCCCTCCTGCCCTTTTCTCTCAGATCACTGAAAATGGAGAGTTGTATATTAGAACAAAAAGGCCTCAGGATGATGAAGATAGAGGGAGTGGAAGACAGAGAAGAAAGGTTCAATGAGATGGACCAACACTGGATTCACTTGTTTGATTTCAGATGCCATCTGTGTATGTTCTAGCCATGTTTACTGCACTGTTACGATTTACTAAGCAGTATGAGCTAAAACTCCTTTACTTCTGAAATTTGGAGGTACTTACAGGGTGAATCATTGATGAAGCTCAGAATCAGCCGAGCAGAGGTTATGACAGTGTGTGTTGCTTCAGGTGGGGGATCTTGGCAGCTTTTCAGTGTAAAAAAGGGAGGTGACAGCTGTGGTTCCTGCCAAAGACATTTTTTGTGTTTGTATACATACTGTAGATCCTGTGTTTTCCAGAAGGAACCGTAGCTGTAATGCCCGGGGGCTGGAGAGCTGACCAGCAAGGGGCATAGCTGTGAGAAATGGAACAGAAATGTTCATAGCTGCTGGGAACACACAGGAAGTGCATGCAGGTCGTGACAGATGTTCAGCAAAACATGAGTGAGAGAGGCCTGAAAACCTACCCTTCTTTTGGGTTTTCACAGTGCAGATTCAGTACCAGTCAGAAGCTCACGACTGCAGGCTAATCATTCCTATGCCTGCATCGTTCTAGAATAGTGCTTCCATTGGCAACTGCTCCTTCCTCTCTTCCTTTGGGGTTGCTTCCTCTGCACCATTTCCTCTGCTCCTTGCAGTTTCAACTTACCACATCATTTCCATTGTCCTCACGTTCTGTAGGAGTGTCAAATGGTTTGGGATGAAGTCTAGGATGGAAAGAATAAGGCAAACAGTAGTGACAGTAGGATCTATGAGTTTATGGTACTGTTTGTCCAGAGGAAGGAGGGAATGCTTGTCACAAGAACTTGGGAATCATCAAAAAAGAAAATGCTACAGGGAATAGTATTGTACCATGGTCATAATGGATTAGATCAGGGCCAGCAGTGACAATATATTTTGTTTCATATCTTAGTTTTGTTTCTCATGCCAGAACTGTGCTAGAGTATCATCAAGAGATGTTGTTTAACAGAGAGGTAAGACACAGCTTGCCATCTGGGAGCTTTTTTCTCTCCCAGGTGCCTCTTACAGTGTTTTGTGGGCATCAGGTTGACACAAAAGAAATCTCATCTCACACAGGTACTGGGAGTTTTTCTCACATTCACTCACTGTTTATGAAGATGAAAAAATTCTGAGGAACTGTGAGGAACTTGGTTGATTGCTGGACACTGTAACCCCCAAAGGTTTCCCTCTAATCAACACAAATGTCACTGCACAGCGCAGTGCTGCCTGATCTCAAAGCAGGGATAAGAAGTGCCATTGCCCAGTTTCATCCGCTTCCTTATGAGCTGAGGGGAAGTTTTAACTTGCTGCAAGCAAAGAAGATAATTTTTGGGCAGTAGCTCTTATCACTAGTAGATAAACAGCCGTCCCATTCAGCCTGGACATGATCTGCACAAGGAACTTGGGCGCCAAATAATTACCTCTTTAAAATGCATACCTTAAAACTCTGCTAGTGCTGAATGTTGCCATCTGTGGAATTGAGATGTAATTTATATTTCCCTCAAGAAATTATAGTTTTAAATGCAAAAACTGGTTGAAGAGAGTTACGTTTTTCTCCCTCTTCTCCTCACACCTATCCACCTCCACAAACATTTGTCTTTTTCCAGACATCTCTGTTCACAGGGCATGTATATTTTCCTTGCCATTTCACAGAGGATATCTGGCTTGAATCATGACTTCTACCCCCAATATTCTTGAGTATTTTCGTTTGATACATTGGCAAATGTTAGAGAGCAACATGAAGAATTTTATTCTCCACTGCACAAGACAGAAAGATTCCAGTTTTCACTTCTATTTGATAGTCTCCAATAGTCTGTGCATGAGTGATGAAATAAGTAAATTGAAAGATTTTTTTTCTTTGTAAAGCCAATAGTGGAAGTTAATTTAGGCTCTGTGGAAGTTCTGACCTTTGTTCATTGCCACTGGTGTCCTCTGCATTCTGTGTACAATCTGCTTATAATGTTGCATGTGTCCATAGAATAGGAATGATCTTTGAAGATTTGCAACCTGTTTTAAAAAGAAGTCCTTTCATGGTTACCAGATTGCAAATTTTAATTATATGGGGAGCAATAGTCTTTAAAGTTGAATCAAAATTAGGAGTCTGCCACAAGGACAATATTTATTTAATTATATTTAATTTGTTTTTCTGATTTAAGTAGTTTTTCTTTTCTGATTTAAACACTTTTCTTCATAAGCTTCCAAGGCTGGTATGCTCACTGGAGATTGGATTCTTCATTAACTCAGTCATTCTTGTGGCCAGAGGCTAGGATTGAGAGAAAAAGCAGCAAATGACAGTGTTATTAAGTACTTGATGAAAGCACCTAAAAAAGATGTTCTTATATGCAGGATCATAGAAACAGAATTGTAAATGATGTCATGAAACCGTGCATTAGGGGAGGAGAGCCCTTCCCTCAGTATTGCAAGGTTTTCAAGCTAATCAAAATCATAGTGGTACACTAACGCAGAAACATCTGGGAATGGTCTCTCATACTTGCCTGGTTCTTGTATTTCTCCCTGGATGTTTAAAGTTAGCCAGTGTTGGAGACCATACATTAGGCTCAGGCTTTGAACAAATATGAAATGGCTGTTCTTGTATTCTTTTCTTCTGGACAGTTCCTTTGTTGTATGCTCAATCATTCAGGTTACTTACAGAGCTGCCTTTGGCCTTTGAGTCCCTGAGTTCTGCAGTGCTGGCACACACATCATCCCTAGTGAGGAGAGCAATTCTACCAACTGTCATGTTACTGTTTGCCTCTTTATACATAAGAGTTTGAATTTAGAAAGTGAAGAAGAGCTGAAGGCAGCTGAGTGAGGTGCCAGAGAGTCAGCAAGAAATGACAGTGTGCAATGTGAGGCAGATAAAAATGTAAATTAGTAATCCAAATATAAATGAGAGGTTTTGCCTCAGGAAGTGTTCGTGAAGGAGGTTGAGGGCAAATACCACAACTTAGGCAGCGTTTGCAAATATGGCAGCAGAAGATGGTAACTCACTATAGAATATCGGGCACATGGTAGCAATGATGAACAAGAGATATGAACATGTGAAGACTGAACAGCTCTAAGTAGAAACTTTTCCGTGAATTGCAAAAGATAGAAAAGATGGAAGGATATATTTTGCAGTTTCACTCGATGTCTCATAAAATCGTGTTCTGTGACTGTAAAGAAACTTATGCAGGAGAGTTTTTTAAGAAGAGGTATAGAAATGATCCAAAAAGTTGTATAGTGAAGAAGTTAGCTTTATGGCTAGTAATGACAGAAATAAGCCATAGAAAAGGTGAGGATTCTTTTAAACTCCTGGACTCAGGCACTAATGTCTGACAAGCTACAGGCTTCGTTCCCTCCACTTTCAAGCCAGCAGAATTGTCTAAGCTCCAGTCCTCTCTCAGTCATCCATCCGAGCAACGTGGAACCTTGGCAGAGTCCAGTCCTGTGGTGTCCAGCTAATGCTGTGGATCAGCCCTGGGGCAATATAATTTTGAAAGAGCCCTTAGATTTGAATGACGGAAGGCACAAGCTAGAAGAGACCTGAGGCTGGAAGGATGCCTTAACTTTATAACAGTACATTACACTTGAGTTTAAGGGGAGCGCCTCAGGAGATACTGTCACAACTGTATAATGAATTTCCTTCATGATCTCCCTTACTGCTTTTTCTCTGATCAGGATTTCAGCTTCCCTATGAGATCACAGCAGTGTCACCTAGAGTAAAAATGCCTCGGGTTCTTTCCTGCTTAAAATGACTTGCTTGTTCATTTATCTGCTTCTTTTCAGAGTTGGCCTGATTGTTTTTATTTGTTTCAAATTCCCGTCTTTAAATGTGAATTAATGATTTTGGTTTCTATGATGCTCAGGTTATTCATTTAGGAAAATCATTTGTTCTCCTCCTTATCTGACTTATTTTGTTAATATGAATAATTCATTTAGTCTTATAACCTACTATCTGGAGGATGCCATTAAACTGAAAGGTTATTCTCTTAGATAGTAATGATCTAATTGGCCTTTTAATGTTGTATCATAGATAGTGTAAGTGATTATTCCATTTGATTAGCAGAGCAGGGATATGCTCTGTTACCACAGGGACCACTTTTATTTTCCCTAAGGGGTCATGGAGGGGCAAAACAGGCAGAAAAAAGTGACAAGAAAAACTTAAAAGAAATAGATATCATGCAGATGGGACCCTCCTGCCTGAATTAAATTAATTTCTAAATAAGATTTTTTTTGTACCCGGTGGCAATTAAAACCAGTGACTCAGTGCTTGCCTTGATGTTCAGTAGAGTATGGTAATTCAACTGCAACTCACTCGGATGGTAACAGCAAGAGAGGAGAGAATGAGATGGGAAAACACATCAATATTTTGCTGCTATTGTTGCAAAAAGACTAGAAAGCAATGGAAAGAGCTTCCTTTGGAACCAGAAGTTAGAAGAGTTGCTGAAAAATGGATCAAACTATACCACGTGTGAAAAATAGAAGAAAAAGTCCAACAGGAAAGTGATATAAAGAAGGAGTGAAACATCCCTATTTTTAAAATTGCTGTTCAGTTTATAAAACACGAGCCCACTGCAGATCATAGCCTGTTCTCTGTTCTTGCTTTGTGTAATACCTAATGTTAGCAGGTGTTTTACATCTCAGTCAAGATGAAAGAATCCTGTAATCACCTTATTTTATGGGATTGCAGGCTGTGAGCAGTTTGAGTGCAGGTAGACTCCGAGTCAACAAATTGGGAAAATACTTTATAAGAAGTTACAGGGAAGTGGTAAGATAAAAAGGCTGTATTTTTTCAGCTGTATTGAACACATTTGATAGGAACAAATACTTAAGAAGTCTGTGTCCTTTTTTTTTTTTTTCTGAATTTCTCCTGCACAGATTTCACACAATCTATTGTGAAATAGTTGTATCATCATTACTGGGAACTCTAGGGAAGGTTTTGGACATATAAACTTAAAACCTGCCTTCTGGAGGTGCCTGGGGCTGTGAAATTCCACTACATGTATCACATCACAATAGTGAAAGATAGAGTAGTTCTGTGGCTGTTTAGAGAAGTCTGAGCTGATAACTATTAACATATTTAGTTGAAATCTATGGTCATTCAAGCAAATCTAATATTGTTCAAGCTGATGTTTCTTGATGAGGAAGGTGTAAAATACACATCTTCACCACCTCTAAATGTGACTACAGCCTGGCTCTGTAGCAACAAATAGATATGGGACCACATCCATTGTTTTTACTAAGAGCTAAATCATGCCTTGCAGCAAGGCTGCTGAACTTAGCCTGAGAGTGAAGAGGCACTAGCAAATGCCTTGCTTCTGGAAGAGGAGGAAAATTGGTCTGTAACCAGACAAAATCATAATTAAAATAGCAACAAACTGAGTTGCGACTTTTGCAGACATTTTTAGAGAGACGAGATGTTAAGCTTTCTGTCAGTGCTGTCAGTATGGGATACAAATCAAAATTAAATGCCCTTATGGCAGGAGAGTGTGCCCTGACAAACAGCTAGGCTGGAATTCAATTTTCAATGAGGTATTGCCAAGGGAAAAAAAAGACATGCTATTTCAGGTAGGAATTCAGCCAGTATATTTAACTTAGCAGCCTCAAGGCTTACAAAAATAACCTTAGGCTGGTGAAAGATGGCCTAAAAATTTGTTGATGCGGTTAACCATAGTTGTGTTAAATGCAGTATGACCTGCAAAGAAAATTTTTAGCTGCCAAAGACATCAGTTGGTGTAACTTCCTCCAGATGCAAATTTTAAAGTGTAATGAAAAGAAAAAGGGCTTTGGTGAGCTGGCAATCTGTGCTCCCAGCCCAGGAAGCCACCCATGTCCTGGGCTGCATGGAAAGGAGCGAAGAGCAGCACGTCAAGGGAGGTGATTCTGCCCCTTTACCCCATTTTTGTGAGAGCCCACCTGGAACACTACATCCATGTCTGGGGGCCCCAGCGTAAGAAGGATACAGACCTGTAAGAATGAGTTCCGAGAAGAGCGATGGAGACCCTCAGAGAGCTGCAGCACCTCTGCTATGACGACAGGCTGGGCAGAGAATGTGCTACAATCCGATGAGGGAGAGGTGCCTCTGCCTGAATTAAGGTGCAACTGACACCATATGATGACAACATACAGATTTTATTTAAGATGGATTTTATTTAGCAAGAAATGTGAGGTAGGGAGATGAAGGAAATACGAAAGAGGTCTCACAGAAAGAGCAAGAAAGCAGAAGATAATCAGGTAAAGAACTAGATGATCTTTAAGGCCCTTCCCAAGCTAAACCATTCTGTGACTCTAGAAGATGTGTGAATGTGTATTTTAACTCAATATTACCATTAATATTATTATAAAAATATTTCATTTACTACTACTACTCCATCTCCTTCTTTGTCTTTGTCTTTTTATTATTCTTCTTATTCTAGACTTAGTATGATTATTATTTACTACTGCTAGAATTTCTTCATCTTATTCTTCTTATTCTTCTTATTCTCCTTCTTCTTATTATTTATCTTATTATTTTTTACTACTACTACTACTACTATTTCTTCTTCTTTATGTTCTTCTTCCAATTTTCATTCTTATTTCTTATTCTTATTTACTACTAGTATTTCTTCATCTTCTTCAGCTACTTCTTCTTCTTATTCCTATCCTTATTCTTTTTATTTGTTGGTTTTTGGGGGTTTGTTTTTGGTTTTTTGGTGTGGGATTTTTGGGGTTTTTTGGCTTTTTTTTTTTACTACTACTATATCTTAAAGACTTCCATTTGTTTTGGAAGAGTTATGTGTGTCAGAGTCGTGCAGTGTGCCATGGGGTCCTTGGAGCAATACCTCCTGTCTGTGCTCATTCCTCATGGATAAAATCCCAAAGGATCACATGTCAATCCTTTCCAGATGAGAGGAAATGGCCTTAGATTCTGCCAGGGGAGGTTCCGGCTAAAGATCAGAAATGATTTTTCCCTGACCAAGTGGTCAGGCATTGGAAGAAGTTGCCCAGGGAGTTGGTGGAGTTACTGTCTTTGGAAGTGTTCAAGAATTGTCTGGTTGAGGCACCTGGGGACGTGGTTTAGGGCTGATGCTGGTGGTGCTAGTGGGACTGGATGACTTTCAAGGTCTCTTCCCACCTTGATGATTCTCTGTGATTCACCGCTGAGCCACCTGACCCCAACTGTCCCCATGGGCGCTGCTTTCGGGCTGGCCAGATGGGTAATATTTGGTCTTGGGGAGACCTGCTTGGGGTGACCCAAAGCAGCTGGGGATTGCTGAGGCTGCAGGGACATGTCCAGGCAAAGGCAGCCCATGGGGCTCCCTCAGGACGCCGGGCAGGCTGTGTGCCAGCCGCCCTCTGCAGGGCCCGGGCTGGCGCTGGCACTGGGCGCTAACCCTTGGGCTGCGGCGCCTGGCAGGGCAGCAGAAGAGGCTGCGCAGCGCCCGCCTCAGGTGGGAGGGACGTTTCTTGTGGGGAGCCGGCTGCTGGCTGAGGGCCTGGGCTCCCAGCTGGGGAGGGGCTGAGGGGCTGGGACAGCTGTGCAGGGGACAGACTGGGCTCTGTGTCCCTGCCTCTGGCACCTGCTCCTCAAGGGCCGGAGGAGCCGCGTGTCCTCTGAGGGCTTGGGCTTCCACATGGGGAGGCGAGGCACAGAGCGGCCCTTGGGGGCATGGCTCAAATGCCTGGCGCGCAACCCAAGCCTCCTGAGGGACACGCACTGGGAGCCTACCTCCTGCACAACCTCCCAGCCTTTGTTCTATGGTTTCTTCTTCACACAGCTCAAGGACGCTCCTTTGTCCCACTCATCCTCGTCCCACAGCCGGGGCTTGACCCCGGTGCTGTGGACGGTCACGCTTTCCCAGTTGTCCTGCTTGAGCTCTTTGTCAGTGTCTTCCCAGCTGGATTGCACGGAGGGTTGGTTACCATTCCCTTTGGGCACCTCCTGCCCAATGGAGTCTTCCTCTTTGGGAAGCCCTTAGCCAATGGACTCTTTCCAGCCCCACACTTTTTGGTTGCTATCTGGGTAAAGGAAATAAGCCCACTTCATATAAAACTATTATTGGATCAACCCCACCTGTACTCCTCCATTTAGTATTTCATGTTTTTTCATTTATGATTCAAAGCTACTGAAGTGGAAAAGTAGTTCTAACAAAGCCTTTCTGATCTGTTGCTCCTCTGTAGAGCTAAAAATTAAATTAGTGACAGTACTTTCACTTTATAATTACCCAAAACACAGCTAAGAGGCAACATCTCTAGTCACATGGAGTGAGTCAGTGGCTGACCTTAGAAAAAATCTCACAGCATCTAGTCCTGGTGTTGCTGGCCTAGATTGAATGCCACTTCATTTCACAGTGTAGTTTGTCATGGCTATGAGGCATCACTATCTGTTTGGAGTGTAAATTACAAGGTTTTATAATTTTAAGTTTTCTTTACCTCACTGCAGCACCTAAAAGCACCACCCTGAGTAAGTATCTATTATTCTTAGAGGCTGGACAAGTCATTGATGGAAAGGCAGTTTTTATTTAGAACTTGCAAGTCAGCAGTCTCTTACCCTGTATCAGGTGAAATGCTCTTTCACGGAGAACACAGAGTAAAAAAGCTCTGTGAATTTTGTCTCATGTTTTGCATATAAAGCCAAAACTCAGCTTCACAGAACAGCTGTTCCCAAAGCTCTTTACAGAGCTTTATGGGAATGCAAATTCTTGTAAAATCTACTGTAATTTTCACTCCACAAGTACCAAAACACTGGCCTCCATGACCACAACATTTTGCAAGTAGTTCAGCCACATAATACAAAAGCCACATAAGTTTAAAAAATGAAAAAGCCGTAACCAAACTTTATTGATTTACTATTAAAATCTGTGTCATTGAACCATATAAACACATCTTGAAAATACTCGTACTACTATGCATGAAAATATTAGTTCTATAATCCAAACTGTTTGATCTAGGCACTTATTCCACTGACAGTGCTGACGTACCCATCCAGTGGGTTTCTCCTAAATGTTTGCCAGTATGACCTGTTCACTTAGGTGAACCTTTAGCCCTCTCCACTGCTGTATTCTCTATTCTGGTTCTGTAAGGCAGCTTTCGATGGGTTTGCCTAGGTGTAAAAGTAAAAATTGTCTGGTTTTAACATGCTTCAGTCTCATCTTCACCATTTAGTGGAAAAACTGTATGAAAATGCTACATTTCTCAGTGAGCTCAGAGAGCAAGACAGGTCAGTCATTCAGGGCAATGTTATGGTTGAAGCTATTGCTGTAGAGCTAAGTAAATTGTTGGCAGCCTTTTTGCTTTCATTCATAGCCCTTCTTTCTGTAGTATTTTTAGCTCATCTAATTTCTATATTTACATGGGCTTATGAAAACGGAGATTTAATGTGATCAACCTCAGAAAATCTACTGTCATCTGCCTGGTAAAAATAGGTCTCTAAGGAGTATCAAATCTGTTACTGACCTTCAGTCTAATTGCAGCTGTCAGGCTTCCTATCCACAGAAAGTGCTTGGAGCAAGATTTTAACTCTATTATATTTTTCCTTGTCTGTGCTGAGTTTTGTCTTTTCTTGGAGCTCCCCAAAAAGGCTATGAAGAAAGGAGATGGGAACGCGATGACAGTGGTATTGGATGTCATGAAAGTCAGTACTGATGAAGAAAACCAGCATCTTAAATCCGTGGTTCTTAGGCTTGTTGAGCAAGCAAAAAACTCCAGTACTCTTAAAGAGGTACCTGAAGGCCAAACCGTGCAGCTTTGGGAAGTGAGCTGTGTGTGACCTGCTGGTTAGACTGGAAAATCTGTTCATCTATATCTCTCTATAGAGAGTGGATAACTGCTGCCTTGAGTTGTGCAGTTCTTCGATGTTTTTAATACTGTAGATAGAGTTCTCATGCACTTTCTGTAAACATAAGCCATGTTGTGCTAACCGTGCTGGGCTGTTTTCATTCTTTCTCCTAAGGCGGAGACTTTTGATGGATTTTTCCTTTGACCTATGTGATTGAGGGGTGGTAACCTCACCCTCCAATCCACGGTGGTTTCTAAGAACCTATAAATAAATGAGTGCAGGGCCTTTCAGGGCCCTTGGCATCCCGTCCTGACAAGAGCTGAGTCTGTGATGTTCTTTTTGTGTCCAAGTGCGACCGATAACCCCCTCCCACCTTTTCCTAGTTTTAAGGATCCCATGAAACATTAGGACTAGTGATCTCCAAGTTTTAACTTGTGCAAGAAGAAGAATGTCAGCAACACTTCCTGCACTCAGCCACCAGCTCTTCTTCAGTCTGTAATTCATCTGCAAAGACAGCTGGACACAGCTTAAGGTAATCCCTAGGTCCCCAAGTAAATGAATCCAATGTATAATTACCATCATAGTCCATAATTACCAATTCACTTCTGTTCAGATGCAACCAGTAGGTCTTGTATCTTTTTTTCCTGACACTGATCTGTACTCAAAAATCTCTTCTATAGGTAAATAGTTCAGACCACTGTTTCATGTTCCAATCGAGATCTTAAAACTTTCTCTAGTTTTCTGTACTTTCTAATTTTCAGTCAATTAATTTTCCACCACTTGAACAGCTACTCTTGAACCCTTGGTACTGTTAAAACTAATTTTATTTCCCACTTTTTAAGAAAAATTCAAGCGCAGAAAACTCACTTTAACTATACTTTGGCTGACTGCTTTTCAACTGCCTCTAAACCAGCGACATGCAAAAAGATTGAGAAATAAAAATATTTACTACATCTGGTTTTGTTCCTAGATCTTTCAAGTAAGAACAAGGCTCTTGTGAAGGTGATTTACTAAAAAATGTAAAGGATATCCTTCATGCTGTGCTGTCTACTTCTAATTGTGCTGCTTGCATTTTTCTTTCTCTGACTCCATACTTGTATGGTGCCTCTGCGAAACAGAAATTTGGTTTATTTGCTTCAGACTTTTACAGATCCCAGTGAATTCTGGACAAGCTAGGGAAATGGCAAGAACAAATTTGACCCATGAATGAAATAGTAATCTGCTTACTCTTGCTTTTTCTCCCTTTTAATTTTAGATGTGTTTCAAAGTCTTCCACTGTACAGATGCAAAAGATTCTGCTCCTTATTTATACTGCAGTAAAAGTTAATTCAGTTAATGCACCAATTTAGCAAAACTCTATTTTATTTAGCTTGAAGTATGCAGCACTTCTCAGGCCCACGCAGGTGTACCCTGCAGGGGTCACAGAACAAGGTAACAATAGGAGACTCAAAGATGAAGAACCCAAGACTGTTTCCCCAGGCTGATCACACATCTGTCACAAACACAGCAGGATGGGATGCAGTTGAACTTGAGGCTGCAGGAGGTCACTGGTGACCCTGTCCCAGGTGACAGGGGTGTGGAGCACATTGCATGAATATTTAATGGGCACTGAAGAAGCAACAGGATGGAACTAGGCAAAGATGGTGCTCTGACATGTCAGGAAGTTGTGTCTGGAAGAAGATTGGCTGTATGGCTATGGCTCACGTGGCTTTTTTCATTTATCTTAGCTCCAGCAGTAATCAAGGGTGAAGGATATAATTTCTCTGTTTGTGTCAGCTATGTCCTGTGATGAATATGTTGATGTTGGCTAGAAGTGGCTGTCTGGCATAAGGCAGCCCTGGTCTTTTCTCAAAGAAGCCACCCCTACAGCCCTCCCACTGCCAGCACCTGGTCACCTACACCCAAGGCACAGGCAAAATCAGAGGAAAAAAATCATCAGGGCTTCAAAGCCCAGTGCTGAATAGAATCATGAAATCATAAAATCGCTTGGGTTGAAAGAGATCTTAAAGATCATCCAGTTCCAAACCCTTGACCTGGGCAGGGTCACCTTCCACTAGATCCGGTCGCTCAAAGCCCCGTCCAATCTGGCCTTGAACACTGCCAGGGATGGAGCATCCAAAACTTCTCTGGGCAACCTGATCCAGTGCCTTACCACCCTCACAGTGAAGAATTTTTTCCTAATATCTAATCTAAACCTACTCTCTTTCAGTCTGAAGCCATTCCTCTTTGTCCTGTCACTACATGCTCTTGTACATATGCCCTCTTCATTTTCCTTGTACGCTCCCTTTGGGTACTGGAAGGCTGCAATTAGGTCACCCTCAAGTCTTCTCTTCCAGGCTGAACAAACCCAAGTTTCTCAGCCTTTTCTCACAGGAGAGGTGCTCCATCCATCTGACCATCTTGATGGCCTCCTCTGGACTCCAACAGGCTGATGTTCTTCCTGTGCTGGGGATTGAAGAGCTGCATACAGCACTCCAGGTGGGGTCTCAGGCCTTGTTGTGTTAGCAGGTTCACAAAACCTGTTTTGTGTTCTCCCTTTGAAGTAAAAACTCCAGTAAAAATTCAGTGCATCTGTTCCATTGCCCCAAGACAGAATTTGTTTGAGATACAAAGAATGTCCATCAAACTATGGGTAGTGTCCTCAAGCTGGCTGTTAGCTAGAGAGGCTGCTTTTTGGCATTTTGTTGTCCAGGATCTGGAGGAAGAGTGCACGGGGAGAAGGGAAAGAGCAGTTGTGATGCCTCAAGCTCCTTCGTCAGAGTGTTTGGCAGAATATTTGGCTTAGAAACATTTACAATCTGTTTAGCTTTGGAAGGAAGGTGGAGAAAAATAGCCTGAAGGTTTTGCCCTTGTAAATATTTTAAAGTGCCCTTCAGAAAGTCTTTACTGAACATATACCAAGCGTCTAGCTGATATCAGCTACCCAGTAGTACCCAGGAGAGATGGCAAGCACTTTGCACCCTCTCAGCTCTTGCAGTAGTTTGAACACTCTGTTATTCTTGCCATATATACCCTTCTCAAGTGTCATTCTTGATGGGAACAGGGTTGATGTCTTTGGTTCACCAGTCTGAACTGCTTTGCCAAATGGTCTTCCTTTGGGGTCCAGGTGTGTACAAGAGAGATCTCAGTGGTTGCTACCAGCAGCCCAGTCTCTTCTAAGAGATTCAGTGTCTCTGAGTTTTGAATCTTCTTCTTTCTCCAATTGTCCTCCACATATCAGTTCTGTATGAAGGGTTAAAATGCAGAACCTTTCTAATATCTTTCACAGTTATTGCTATCTGAGTGAGTTAACTGAATATTCCAAATCTAGCTATAGCTATAAATGTGGCTAAATTCCAATTTTCTTCCTTTTAGACATTTTCTCCTTGATTACAGGTAGAAAGTAAATGCAGTTGACACCTTTGCAATTGGATTTAATTTGGGGAATTTTAAACTGACCCATCTGTCATCTTCCATTTTACTGCTGTTACTGCTTGGCGCTCAGCAATCAATCAGCTGTCAGCCAGAGACCTGCTCCAGTCTCTCTTTTTTCCTTAGAGCCATGCACAGCAACAAGATCTTCTCAGTGTCAAACCTGGGCAGCTTGAGAATTCATCTCAGCTATATTTATCCACAGATTAGCTAGGAGTAGTACCTTTGTGCGGAAGGCAATTCATTGGATGTTCTTTTAATGATAGGAGAAGTCAGTCATTAGTAGTGCTCATTTCTCTTCTGTGGATGACAAATGAGTTTCTAAAAGGGTCATCAGCCACAGGCTCAGATCTTCAATACCTGAAGTTGGGTGAAATGAACCCACACTTGGGAATTTCTCGCTTCTCACCTTTGAGAAGGTGAATCCAAAATGGCGCAAGCTACAATGGCACAGCAGGTTGGGTAGCAGAATCTGAAGAGAGGAACAGTGAAGGCAGGATTGATGAAGGAGAGCCAGAATGGGGAAAAGAAATGAAAAGTCATAATGAGAGCATGGGGAAAAAAGAAAAAAGTGAAAATGGAAAGTGATTTTGTGCTATATTTAGGAAAATAGAAAAGAGGGGAAAAATTATGAGAACAGAATTGAATAGCTTATTCGTTCTAGAAACTTATGAGGTGCAGTAATTACTTTCAAAATACACCTGGAGAAAAAAAATATTAAAATTGTAGTGCCTTTAGCTTGAAGAGTAGCTGCTTTACAGGAACCTATTCTTTAATGTAATTCAACCTAATGAGATAGCACCAAATGCAGCTTCAAGAAGAATTTGGTTTATTATTTCCCTAGTTATTGGCTAAGAAAATTGAATGTGAGGAAAGAATCACATTGATCACCATCCTTATGACTTGTATCACAAATTGCCAATTAAAATGTGGCAGGGGAGCAAAGCACATTTCCATGCTTTCCAAAGATTGTCCATTCTGCTTGTGTTCAGTGACTCAAATAAGCAATACAATTTATTCTTGTTGGTGGCACTGCATAGGATGCAAATCAACATGGAATTTGACTTTTGCTAATCTTCAGCTTCTGTGACAGGCTATGGCAAGTGTGCCTATACCAAGCATGGCTTAAGAGCAGCTGATTTGGTACAGCTTGGAGTTGTATCAGCATGAAGTTCTGCTCTGCCTGACCACAGGAGTTTTCACTCATCTCATCTGGTGAGCTGAGCAGTCTTGTGAGCTCTCTGCTGTTGCTATTGCACTGCTAGTGATGCTATGAGTGCAAGCTAACTCATGTGTGACATCAAGTCACAGCAATGACAAGTCTTTGTTGACATCAACTGAGGGCAAGGCAGGAAAAGGATCTGTTTAAGTGCACAGTGGAGAAACAAATGCTTATTTCACTTCAAAGCCTCCTTCACAAAGTTCAATAACACTATTGCTTCCAAAATGAAGTGTAATCTTTAACGAGCTAAAATCTAAACTCCCTAGTATAGTACCAGACCTCTCAAGGTCATGAAAACATTTTTTCCTCCTGTATCTCCCTGTAAATTAGTTTAGTACTAGTATTCCTCTACTAAATATGGGAAAGGGAGCAGAGAGAGGCTGTGTCCAAGGACACATGAGGAAGAGGAATACATAATTAATTTCAGCTTTCCCCAAAGAGTGACACAAGTCCACATTCCTTGGAATGGCAGCGTGGCAGCGTGGAGTTCCTCCAGAAGAATGCAAGTCAAAAAACCTGACTTTTACCACCCAAACTTTAACTAAGTGGAATATCTTCATCTTGAACAGTATGAATATAGACCTTAGTGACTCAAATCACCAGACAGTTTTTTGGCATTCAAAAGAGTAGCCTGAGTTAAGACTCCTCTCATCTGGACATAATTTTCCCTTTATAGTGAGAAGCCACTTTTCCTTTTCATTTTTTATGCAAATCACTCTTTTAGTTTAAAAGAGTTTTAAAGAGACAATAGCTGTTTAATTATGATTGTCCCGCTCTTTCCCTACAGCTGGTAGGACCCAGTTCCCACAGGTCAAAGGGTATGCCCTGCGCCAGGGGAACTTTCTGTTTCATTAACAGCAAATCTTAATTTTCCAGAGCTCCCCTCTTCTCAAGACCTCTTGATAAGACCTATATAGACAGGGGAAGTAGTAGATAAGGCATTTTTGATCCTTATTTTCTCTCAGGACAATCCCATTTGCTAAGTAGTCAGATTACAGGTTGCAACATTAACACTGAAAATTTAAAGATCTTTTTTTTTTGTGTATACCAGAAGACACACAGGTTGAAAACTATCAAGTTCAACCTCAGTTTACAACAGATATACTCACACCTTTATCCCACAACAAAAATATTTTCTTTCACCAAATGCCTGCAGAAGAGATCAGAAAAATGGGATCTGTACCTGTCTGTTCTTTCTTTTTACTCAGACTTAGGTGGCAACAAAACCTGAATAATATTCTGCATTGTAATGTATCTGCACTGCTAGTCTTTAACTGAGTTTTGGATTTTAGTCCATTACCTTAAGGGTCAGAATCCTATATCTGTTCCATTCACAGTAAGAATGCATTTTCTAATTTCTAATCAAGTCTCTTCTTCATAAAAACTGTATCTAGATATCTCATTATCCAGAGAGAGATGAGCCCCTCAGCTGAAGAGGCAGAAGAGGATTGCTTATACCCTTGAGTTTGTGAAATAAATTATGTTCAGTAAAATGATTTCTCATCCATCTGTTGTAGAGAGTAATACAGTGCAGCAAGAATTTGTTTAAAATCGTGGTCTCCTGCTCAAACCATTCTGTTTGCTGGAGTGCTGTTGTTATCCTTGCAGAAGAGATAGGGACAGAGGAGTCTTGCTTTTCAGAAACAGCGTGGCTGGGGTAGTCAATAATCCCTTTACGACAGAGAATATTACAAGTTATTTTAGCTTGGCAGCGGAGAACGAAGGTAAGGCTGACCAACTTGAAGAGCATTCAAAGAATGTGTGTATGCTCTGTTCCTAATTCTTCTGAATTTGCACTGTGAAAGAGTGATTTGCTCAAGAGGTTTGTCAGGGAAGCTGCCAGGTGTTGTCTTTTTCCTTGTTTTTCAGAGCCAGCCTCATAAATTTTAGGCCTTGGCAATGTGAAGTCTGGTTGAGTAAATCAGCAGGTTTTCTTCTCATTTAAGCCATTGTACATTCTTCTGGGCTGCTTTTCTGAACAGATTTTACTGATTCATGCCATGAAAACAGAAAGACTTGATTTTGCATCTGTGTGGCAGTGACCTCATCAGGTTTGCTGTAGATCGATGCTGGGGCAAGGAACAGCCGAACCAAGACTTGTGAACAGGATTGTCTCTGCACCCATCATCTGGTAATCCCAAGTTCTTGTCTGGAAAGTCAGATGACTTGTGATCTGCTGACACTTGGGTTGTTCCACTCTTCAGCGCTTTGTAATTTGCAGGCTCCAAGAATAACGTGAGAGGAGCAAATTCTTCATTCAGACTTAACTAAACGTAGTTGACAAAGGGACTCTGGAAGTCGGTTACCGCTTCCCAGGCCTGGCCCTGATCCAGTTATTGTCTCTTCTCTTTTTTAAGCTCATGATAGAGAAGGACACATTCATAAACTGAATGCTGATTTCTACCTTGCAACACTCTGAAGGAATTGCTTGATCTCTACATCTTACAAAGGCAGGAGCTTGTATTTTGAAAAGCTTGTTAGAGTCCAAGAGAGGCAGGTTGTGGAAACGAGACTTTGAGAGAAAGGTCCAGAAGAAAATTGTTTTGGTCTAAATCTAACTGAAGTAAAAAATTTCTTGTGTTTCCAAACTAGGGAAAAGAAACCAATCAACAACCAGCCCCCACAGGGAATTCCCAAATATTTTTTGTATGAGCACGCAGCCTTTGTGTCCGTATTACACAGCTCGTCTGCCAGAAGTGAAAGTGATTTTCCAGTGTTATTAACAACTTAGCAGGAAATGGAGGAGCTCTCTGTCAGGTTAAGCCCTGAAGAACTATCATGTCTCTTCAAAGAAGAAGCAAAAACCAGTCAGTGGCTTCATCAGTATCCTGGCTACTTCAAGGATTTAGTTCTAGTGAAATTTTTGATTAATTTAGCATGTAATACACACTCTCTTCCTATTTACTAGTTACACCCAGTCAGTTGTTTTTCTAGAATGTTCTTTACAGAGGATTGGCACCCTGGAATGTTTATGAGGGTGGTAGCTCCTGTTTCTCATCCTCATGGAGTTTAGATGGCAGTTTAATGAGAAGGAGCAGCACACTGCTGTTCATTGGCAGAGACATTTCCTGTCTTTGATGGAGAAACTTCTGAAAGCACACAACCTTTTCATGTTTTATTCCAGTTTCAGTCGGTAAGCAAGGAAAAAGTAGTTATGAATAGAAGTAAAGTCCGGGATTGGCAGGTAAGAAAAAGAGCCTCTAGGAACCCAGTGGAAAGTTTGGACCATTTATAAGATCGTCAAGGCAAGTGTATGTCTGTGTGTGTGAGTAACTGAGTGGAAGAGTTTTGCAGAGGTTTGGCAGTCAGGATTGATTTTTGTATGATGACAGCAGGGCTAGGAGATATTTTTGCTCAGCGTTTGGGTCATGGTAGCTTATTATGACCATGGGGCATTGTGGAGTGTGTTGTAATGGGTTAGTGCTCCAGCTGGAAACAGTTACAGGTATGAGGCTTGTTATGGCATTCCTTTGAGTCCAAAGGTAGGCTAAGATATTGAGTTAAATGTGAGGGCACTAGTAAAAGGCTGTTATGCAGAACAGCCAGGAAAAAACATTTTTTAAGGCATAGGGATTGCCATCATGCCAGTTTAAGGAAACCACAACCCAGACCTTTTCACAAATGTAGACCTAGACATCACAGTCTGAGGAAAAAGTTCTCATGCCTCTGCAGACAGCTTCATGGAGGCACATTCCAGCTCATGCCTCAGGGCCCTAGGTCTGAAGCAAAGAAGAACATCTGAGTAGTGTCTGTGGATGAAGGTTGTTTTTTGCGTATATCTATAAAGTCTGGTGCTTTCTACAACTGTCTATCTACCTTAAAACACTTTTTCAAATTATGAGAAAAGGAGAAATCTTAGCACTGGTTACTGCTTACCTTAATACAGTCCTAAAGCCTCCAGCTCTTTAATGTTCAGCTTTATTTTTTGTGTAATTAATCTTTGGCAGCACTTCTTGGAAGTGGGCACTGGAGTAGCTGTGCAACATATGCAAGTTAATTTAATTTAATTTCTAATTTTTGATCATGTGCATTCATGTTTAGTTACGTTAATTATAAGTTAGTATTCACTTCCTCTGATGACAGCAAATGAGTTGAAGCACTTTAAATTAGCACAACCTCTCAGAGTTCAGTGGCACGACCCCTGAATTTTAGCATTATCCTCTCCAATGTTAATCAATGCAATCTCATTTAATCCAGGTCCCTATTAGAACTGATGCTGTCCTGTTATGCATGATCTTTCTGTGCTGTTTGTAAGATAAGATTTCTATGGCACTTTCTTCAGAGCAAACTGGAGAAGCTTAATCCTTTGCAGGGAAAATGGACATAGAGGAGGAAGTTAGGGCAGCAGCAGTTTTTGATTTTTTGGAGGTTTGTTTGGGGGGTTTTGTTTGTTTGTTTTTTGAGGTGTTTTTAGGCTTTTTTTTCTTCTTTTATTATTTCCCCCCCTGTGAACAGCTTTGATTTTTTTTAATTTGAAAGTAAGTGGAAGGATCCCATCCTGCTGAGAATGTATTAATTATCTTACCCCATGAAATATTCCTTCCAGAACAAAGCTCTTATTTTTTTAGGATGACATACATGGAGTATCAAACATCCCATGTAATGTCCATCTGCTCTGGAATCAGTGCTATGTTTTTTACTATATTCAGTTAATATCTAATACTTGCTTACCAAAGTGGCATTGCTAGCTTTGTGAGTTGTGTAGTAGTTTCTATACATAAAATTGGGCATTGTTTATTTACGGGCAGTGGCTGATTTCTAAGTCAGTATGGTATCAGTGCTGGGGAATTTAATGTATTTTGCAGGTGAAGGATGTTATTAACCAGGTATACAGTGTTAGGTGTTTTTCATCAGCTCAAAGGCTGGGACATACTGATATCCAGGTGTTTGGAAGATAGGTTACTTGTTGGTAGGATCGCCTTGTTGAGGTTTAGGGCTTGATATGCCTCAGTGATCTCAGGCCTAGGGGGAGGATAACAAAGCTTTGGGAGAAGGATGTACCACTGATCGTGGACACGAAGAACGCAGAACTTATGGGCCACAAGGACATTTGGCAGAACACCCTAGATAAGGAAGAAACTATTTAAGCCAACTCAGCACCTGTGCTGGAATCAGCTCCCTCGGGGTAAAAGGCAGGGGGAGATTGCAACCCGCACCTCATGCACCCCCGACTCAAGAAACCCACCAACCCAAGAGAAACACTGAACATGTGGCTTATTTAGCATAAGAAGAGAGGGAATAATTTAACCAACAGAACATAGAATACCAGTTATCAAGAGAACTATGTAACTTGTAGCCAAGGAACATTATTGCCTTTGTTTGCTAAAATATATAAGCAGGGAAAAGTTTTGATAGTCGTGGTGCTGGCTTTATTAATCTGGCACCCAGCACCCCTTTCTGTGGTGGACTGTAAATAAATCGAATACCTCGACTCTATATGGGAATTAGCCTCTTGCACACTGGGTAAAAGGACTTGTTTTGGGACAACAATACTTGGGATATTGTGAATTTAGTATTTTCTTTTCTATGAATTAAATAGCCTACTTAGGGTCATGTCATTTTTCAATGTATGCTACGAGAGCAATGGCTACTGTTTCTGATGTGTAGCCTCTGGAGGCTTCTGAGCAGGTTCTAAATTACGACTATTATTCCTTTAAGTTGTGGACCCATCCACACTGAGTTTGAGACCGTTTTATGAGATGATACAGCCCACTTACAGTCCATCATGGTGTGTGTATCATTTATGTTTCTTCTAAAATTATTTTGTTTTACCAAGAGGTCACCAGCCTCTCAGTATCACAAGTTTCTGAAGTCATTTTCACTATCCTGGATATTTTTGTCTCAGTACTAAATCATCCTATCTCACTATTTACTCTAGGGCTGCTTAATCTGCTGATCATCACAGATCAAAGCATCGGTGCCATTGACAATCTCTTCCATTTTTAGAATTGATCCTATATTTCTATCCTTGCCTGAAAATTATGATAATCATTTTGTAGACTCTTAATTTAGCAATCTAAATCCCAAATCTAAATTCTAAATCAACTTTACTTAATCCCATGAAAACAGAGTGTTTTAAAAGCACTCAGTAAGGGACCTTCTCAAGGCATTATAAACCATACTAACAAAACCATCTCTGGTCATAGCACTCAAGTTATTTCTGATTTAAAGCTGCATTCTGTAAAAGATTTTGCTTTACTTCAAACATTGCCCTTGTGTCTGCTGAACTGATTATTTATTATAATTTCCACCAGCTTGCCTAATGTGGAAGTCAGATTCCTGATTGGATGGGTTTCCAGATCACACAGAAAGCTTTTTTTCAAGATGGATGTCCATATATGAATGGCTTTTTCCCTTTTAATTAATTAAACTTGTTGATGGTTAGCAAACTGTGATTAATCTCATTCACACATCAATTTATTTTGTCTACTATTGAGCAGTGTACAGGAAGACAACAGCTCATCAGGCTGATAAGCATTGGAGGAGAAACTTAAAATTATATTATATTCTGATTTAGTTTTGTGGTTTCGTCATATTTCCCCTTGGAATAAATCAGAAATTTATGCAGCCACTTTTGTCCAGATGCTGCCCTTTGTTATTAATTTATTTTGCAATCTGTTTTTCATTATTTTGGCAGAAAGAACATGTTATTGTCATCTGTCTGTTTAGGAATCCTTCTCTAACAAATCTTTGATGCATTTTTCTCTTTCCCTGCCTTCTTATTGATCCTTGACTTCTTCTCTGTTTCATTGGATCATGTTTTTTTGTATCTGTATTCCCAAAGATGGAAAAATGCAGGTAATGTCTGAGGATGTAAGTACCTCTTTTTATATCTTCTCTGCTTTGGTTTGTTTAGACAAGGAAGAGTTTGAAAATGAATATGTTTGAGAGTCACTACCAGCCCCTAAGGCTCAAATCTTCCTTTTAAAATGGACCCAAACCAAGAATTCAGGCTACTACTGCAAAGCTGATTTGCCATTGGGTCAAAACACAGCAGCAATTTAAATCTAATAAGGATATGAGGAAGTTAGAGTAGACATTTTCATGTTTAGGGTTTGTGCCTGCATGTTCAAAGCAAGCTGCCATGTGTTGCTGTGCTCTTCCAGGTGGCTGGCACCTCGCAGTCACTGCTTTCCTCCCAGGTTCCTTCCTTATACCCAAGGAAGGAAGCTTTGAGTGTTCCATCCCACATCCCAGGCGTGGAAGTGAAAATGCTCAGCTGCATGTGTTGAGTGGGGCTGGGCACTGGCTAAAGGTGCTACCGGCATCAGCTGGGCCGAGGGCAGATCCAGGTGTACCCTCAGATACACCCTGTGCAAAGCTGAGGGCTTGACTCTGCTCTCCCTCATGCCCATAGGAACTGGCAGAGTGCTCACTGGAGCCAGTGCAGCTCTGGGGCATCTGTAGGAGAGCCAGGCTCTGAGAAAGCATGAGCTGTACACAGCAGCTGCCAAGGAGAGCAAATCCTCTCCAGTCTGCTTCAGTCGAACAACAGCAAATTTAATAAGCAGAAAAAAAATCTGTGTGAAAAGTTAACGGGAAAAATAACTGTTATTGCAAAGTCTGAAGTTTTCTACATTATCTTAAAAACAGCATTCACAGGTCTAAAACCCAATTTTTCGCTATGCGTTAGTGCTATTTTATGCATGTAGCGATACACCTTTCATGACAGCAATTCTTCTATTTTATGCAATAAGCTGTCCTCCTCGTGTGATGCAATCAGAACTGATTACTTTTCCATGGGATACAATCAATATTTGCAAGTCAGTACCATTAATTCATTCCTCCTACAAATGGTATTGGGGAACCAGAACAAAAAACACACCAGAGAATCCTTCCCCAAGAGAAGATAAAGCTTTGTGAAAACCAGAACATTTTCTTCCGGTCTGTGGTGAATGATAATCTTGAGGTGAAAATAGGCTGCAGGCTGGGACCCTTTCATCCTTTAGATACTATATTCCTGGTGAATTGATACATTTCAAGTAACGTCCTGCTTCTGTAAGCCAAGACATGATAAACTATTTAAAACAGGCCAGCACCTTTGAAAATCATGTTTCACTTTCGAAAACATACGGCTTTGTTTTCAAACTTCAGAAAAAACTCCAGGAACTGAGGAATCTGCTGAGTTGTTTCCCAGAAATATTGTTCAAAGACTAATGCACACAGGAAATCATTAATTGCTGGATAGCCTTTTGCCAGAAGCAAAGCACTTAAAAGCTTCTAGACCCCTAAAAATGCCTAAAATCTTCCTACTGTGCTCCAGTGAGTTTCCCCTTGAGCCTCTCCTGCACCCCTGCAAGTGTATTCATGCACTGAAAATTGCCCAGGATGAAAAATCTCTTTCCTGATGTTTATCTTCTTGGGAAACAACTTGAAGTGTACTAATGAGAAAAGACCTTACAAACACTGATTTTTAAGAGTGTCTTCAAAGAAAAATGTAAGTATGTGATACAGCTCCTGATAGATATAAGACAGATACCATTGTGCATTGTTTGAGAGACAGAAACCTTCTTCAGTGTGGGCAAGCACAATATGCTCTGTCCCTTCTGCCTCACGGAGAAGGAGACCTTATTGTGTAGAAGCTAGGACAGACCGTCCTCTGGGTTCAGGGAACAGATGCTATTGTCACCTAACACCCTAAGCTCTGCTGCCAGTGAAAAACTAAATGGAATCAATAAAGGGTCCTTAGTTTTTCTAATGTCATAAAGAGCTATAGCAAGTTTATGAGGCATTACTACATACAGCCACATTTATTCTAAGATACATCATCTCTTCATTTCCCTTTCAAAAAAAAAGAGAAGCTTTTCTGTAAAAACCTTTCAATTCAATCATAAAATTGTTTCAAATGGCATACCTTAATCCTGCAGTAGATATAATTGATCAGAAAGTATAGAGAAAGCAAAGCTGTGCCAGCCTGTTAAAAAAAAGTGCCAGTCACAATATTGAAAAAAGTATTAAATTGAATCCTGAGCTTCCCATATCAATAGGGCAGCCACAATGCAGTACCATTGATCAACCTGTAATCCAGAATGAGGATTAAATTTACAACATGGCCTTCTCTTCCCACCCCATTAATTCCACAATCATCAACTGTTTATGGCAGCCTAATGTCAACATGCATCTTGTGCAAGACAGCAAAGCAAATGGTCGAATGTCAATGAAGATTAGGGCAAGGACATGCACTGCTTGGTGTTTACAAACATCTCATCAAGACATCTTTAAAAAAAGAAAGCCAAACCCCGTATTTTCAAATAACACATCAACACAGATGTACACAGAATTATGGCTCTTGACGTCAGTGATCCATTCACAAGATAAAAATTAAGCTTTAAACTCCTCATTAAAACAAACAGTGTCATTCAGGGTTGCTGAAGGGAGTTGATCCAAACTGCCCAAAGCCATTAAGAAGTGAATGCTGGCATATATTGCCTTTCCTTTTCAGATGCTAAGATCTACAAATTAAATGAATTTATTTTGGCACTAGTCTTTAGCTTTCATATCTTCAAGTCCACCTGTGTAAAGCAAGACTGAATTTTCTATGGATTTTCTAGTCTTTTATTTGTCCTGACTATCCTAGATAAAGCATTTAGAGATAAACCAGAAAAAAACCCAACAAACTTTTCTTCGGAACAGATTGTCATGGGAATTGTCACATGGACAAAGTGGCTGACTAAATCCAGGCTCTGACTATGCTGGAGTGTGTCTGTCTGTGTGTTGGTGTGCAAGTGTGCACAAGATGGCATTGTTACACAGAACTTTCTGTTAAACTGAGGCCAAAATGTCCAAGTTCTCCTGTCTGATATATCATACCTTTGTACTTAATTAATGAGCATATGCAGCAGCATATAAGGATAGGAGTCAGGCTGGTATTGTTATCATTAAAATGAAACGCATTAAAAAGAGGGAGAGTAGTTCCTTCAGTGGAGAAAAGTACTGGAAATCTAAAGTACACAGTACACAGTAGCAAGCTATCCCCAAATTCATTAGCAGTTCTTTTCAATATCTGTAATTTGAGGTCCTCTGAACACTTCATAGAAGTGTTGTTGTTTTTTTTACATTTCCCATATGTAAATTATCTTAGAAAATGTGTTTTCTAAAAAACCCTGAGCTTGCTTTTGTGTTCATGACTTATCTTTAGCCATCCTTGTTTGCCGTATCGGTAATGATTTTTCTACTAAACCTTCTAGGGAAACTGGGTAAGCAAGACTAGATAATGTATTAAAATATGGGGAAACATATTTATGCTGTGGTATGTAACACTGTTTTCTTCTTGGTTCCTTTCTAATACTTGGTTTTGAACACCACAGAGAGTTTTTAAGATAAGTGTTTTCTACCATTTCTTTGAAAGACCTAGTGCTTGTCCAGTAGAATTATAAAAGCAGAAAATTTAAAACAACTCATAGGAATCAGTTTAAGCCAAGAAAATTTATACCTCTTTGATTGGGTCATTATTCAGAATGCAAAAGCAGAAAAAAAATTCCAGGATGAAAAATACTTTTTTGTATTGGAATGACAAGCATGAATGTTACAATAAAATTTTCCCCAAAAGAGAAATTCTCCCAGAGCAACAGCTCCCTGTAACTTCTTTTGTTCCATTGAATAAGATCCCTTCTATTCATGGCATCCAGGTTTCCTGGAATTAAGGGTTATCTTTGTGTCAGCAGCGATGTCACTGGAAGTGAAGTGATGTAGAAGAACAAAGTGTGAATGCTGATAAGCATTTTCCATTTCATTCCCTTTCAGAAGAAAAACACCCATGAAATCTGGAGGTCAAGTACAAAATAACAAGAAGTTTCTAAATGGAGCATCAGGGGGTAGTTGCAGCAAACCATTCTCATCTGTGCTATAATCTAATTTATCACAGACAAGTAGTGTAGGTAATAAAGAGGTAAAATACAGTACAGACAGTGCAATATGGAGACTTAGTACAGCAACTCCACAGTCATTATATAGTGCTTTTTTTTTTTTTAATGTCTGTGTAATGTACAAAAAGATCCTTCTCAAGGCCAAGACTTTCTGTGGTCTGGAGGCTTATTTTGTGTGGAATGTGTGAATTTCAATCTGCACCCATAAGGAAGTTGCATTTTCTTCCACAAAGAGTCCTTGTACAGTTCTCAACACAGTCAGTGAGAGGTTTTTGGGGGTGGTCATCCTGCAGTGACCATCTTGCTCTCTGGCCATGGAGTGCCTACGAAGTTACTGCGCCTGTTGTCTCAGGTGCCTTAGTCACGTGCTGCTCTGTAGACAAGATTAATGTAGCTGCACACAGCTGTGCTTTCAGGAAGCTTGCAGATAAGAATGAACAATCAAAATCAGTAGCAAAATAAATGGATTGTAGTAGATGTACGTAGGCCTTGCAGAAATCTCACTGTAGTTTGTTCAGAAATTGCTTCCATTTCAAAGCATGCTCCCAGCCCATTCATTTTTATTATATTTGTCTGCTTGGTTCGTTCAGCTTAAAATAAAATTGAAAAGTATAAGAAAGAAATAATGTTAGCAACACTGTAGATCTTTCTGCTGGGTAAGTCTAATAAGAATCATATCTGCAGTTTTCCCCAAGAGCCAAAGCAATCTGTTTGACAGTGGTACTATCAGCAGCTACGGAGAGTGATACCTCTGTCAAATGCTTGTGGTTTTTAAAATATTTAAACCGACTGCGGATTTCAAAAGAATGAAAATGAACTGCATCTGCACCCAGGGTGCATACACAGGTACTGGGACTGGCACTCCACTTGCATGGAGTGTCTGCACTTTCAGAAGGATTTATGCTTGGCCATGACTGTTGCTTGCCAGGCACATGAATATAAATGAAAAAGAAAGGAGTTCTTTCTCTGCAGGGCCAACACAGGATTTGCCACCTGAAAGCATTTTTCTTTCTCAAGCTGGTTGCTTTGGTGGAGATTTGGAAACCTGCAGCTTTTCAGCAGTGTTGCTTCCTCTTGAGAGGCTGCTAACAAATGACCCAAAACTATTAGAAATTCCTGAGTTGTTTCTGCTTTCCTGGACAGATACTGAAGTGGGTCTAATCCCATGTGCGTTGTTTGTACAAGCAGTGCCATTGATGCAAACAGAGTACGTGCGAGAGCAGAGGTGAGCAGAGATCCAGAACAGTGTGTCTACCTTGCCAGATCACAGGCTAGTGGTTGAGGCTCTGGAGTTACTGGGGTTGTAGCCTCTTTCTTTCCCAACTGTGTTTTCTTTATTCAGTTTGTTTGATGGAAGAAAAAAGACAAGGATTGTTTCTGGCAACAGTCAAAAAACATGAGACAGGATGCAGAGGGAGTTTCTGTTCTTTCAAAATGTTTGCTGAATGTATAGGCAATTCCTCAGTAAGGCGATTTAATCACAAGTTGATTGCTGCTATTAATCTCCATTAAGGTAATAATTTCCAAAGGGATCAATTGGTGATAAATCTCCATTGACTTCAAAGACAGCAGAGTGGTTGTTCTCTTGAAAATTTTGACTAACCTAGGAGATTAAAAATGGTCAAATTAGCAATTTGATGCTGCCCTTTCTGAAAAACTAATTTCAATAAGATGAAGCTCTTTCTCCAGAAAAGACCTCCATTGTGACAGGACACACATTCACATACAGATACACAGGTGTATGCTCCACATTCCAAAGCTGCAGTTGCCTGTAAAACAGGAATGGCTTCAGTGAGACAGTGAGGTCTGGGTAGTAGACTTAGGAAGGAAAGTGTTCAGACATGGAGAAGACCACCTGAGAAAAGCTGTGGGAGGAGAAACATGGAGAATAGATGTGGTAGAAAAGCATCTTGGAGAGAACGCAAAGCCAGTGAGGAGCAGGTGGTTAATATGAGGTTTCAAAGCTGCAAGCCAAGGCAGAAATTGCCCTGGGTTCTCCTGTTGGTTTTTTAGTTGGCTTTTTTTTGTTTGTTCGTTGGTTGCTTGCTTGCTTTGTTGTGGGGGAGGGGGTTTGAGGAAAAAAAATCTTGTAAGTTTTTTATTAAAGAACGTCCCAAAGCTCAGTCTGTATGTTCTGAAGTGTACCCTAGAGAGAAAGGTTTCCTTCACTGTGTGATCACAGCTGGTGGGTGGCCTGCTGTACTGTCTGGTCATGCAGGCACCACAAGCCCTGCCTACTGCTGAGTTCTTACCAAGATCTCCTGTGCACTGCAGTGTGTACGTGTGTGGGAGCAGGAGGAAAAGGGCCTTCTCCTCATGGTGCCAAACATGAGCTAGAAACTGTTCACAGACTCACAGCATGTCTGAGATGGCAGAGACCTCTGGAAATCAGCTGGTGCAACACACCTGCTCAGAACAGGGTCAGCTAGAGCAGGTTGCTCAGAGACATAGCCAGTCAGGTTTTGAATATCTCCAAGAATGGAGACTCTATAGCTTCTATGGGTAACCTGTGACAGGGTTTGATGACTCTCACTGTCAAAATGGGGGGTTTTTTTCTTATGTTTAAGCTTATTTTCCTGTCCATTTCAATGAGGTGGGGGTCCCACTGGGCTGATTTGTTGCTAAGCAGGACCCTGGCCAGTGTAAAAAGCCAAGGTAATAATGCCTGCCTATCAAATGACAAATTCTGTCTGAGATGGCGTAGCAGAGCAAAAAACGATTTTTCCTCAAGGGTGTGTGCTCTCATAACTTGACAAATACAAGTATTTTATAATAAATGAGCTGTCCATACCCATTCAATTGAACAGTATGAGGCACTTGTGAATTAAATCATTTTCGCGTGGTATTTAATGATTTTCACCTTGTGGAAGATCTAATTTTGCTTTGCTGTTCCTGAAATCATGGTGTAAATAAAGCAAATTCGTCACTGTGTAATAACTGTTCTGCTCCAAGATGGACATGGATCCCTAAATGGCATATGGATTGAAAGATTTACGGCCATGCTAATTTTCAATGGTTTGTACTAAGACAGAACTAAGTCAGTTCTCTGAGCCAATGAATACAATCTTTGTGAATTACTTATTGTATCCTTATTACGAATTTATCGACATTTGATTCCTCAGTGATCAGTTTCACTCGACATCTTCCAAAGTAGTACTGCTTTACACAGAAAGAGATGGAATTTATTTCTGGTAGCAGATGTAAAGAAAGATCTAAAACATCATTAAGAACTGATTTTTTTCTTTTTTTCCCCTTATTCATAATTTCCCTTTTAAGCTTCCAGCTTTACTGCTTGTGATTTGGGCTTGAGGATTATTTCCATTTCCTTCTCTGCCTTGGTAAATCTAACTGCTTAAACTACGGTTTCGTATTTTCTGTGGTCTGGAGCCTAGTCAATGCAAATGCAATATTTTGACATTTTCTGATTTTATTTCTTTTGATATTGCATAGAAAAAACACCAGTTTAAGATGACCCAGCTGGTCAAATGCGTTTTTTGAACCACTGTGACTGAATTAACTGTGTCTGAGCAGCTACTTTCTCTTAACAGGTGGCAAATGTCACAGTTTCTATCAGAGAAAAGAGCATGTATGATTTTCCATGGAGTAATAAATCTGGGAATCTCCACAGAAGAGAAGTTGATATAAATCTTGTCCAAAGTTCCCAGAGTCTTTGAAGTGGGACCTGAATTGTGACTGGGGATCAGGTTTCAGTGTTGCCACTTCTTGACACCTTACCACAAGCCTCACAAGAGTCCACAAGAGGTTTGATACACATTCTTTTAATGACTGCATTGTCAGTAGCACTATTTATTGCAATGTTTCTAGCATTTTTCCATATCAGAGTAGTCCAGCCTTGGGGTTGCATCCTGTTCCCTTTTTAGACTTTCTGTGGACCTCAGTGGGCATTCAATCAAATCCTTTTCATCAAAATCCAGAAAGGGGATGAGGATAAGTCTGAGCCTGTAAGGTATTTAATAGATACTCCCCAATTAATATCAATAGGAGCTGGATGCAGACATACCACAATTTGTAGCAGTAAGCACATCACTGAAGGAAGAAGGGTATTTCTGTCTCAGTCTCATTTTTTCTCACTGAGCAATTCAGGGTGCACATTAATTTACTCAAACTATTTTTATGGTTTTGCAGTTCAGAGTTTAGAATTGGCCTTGCCATGAAAAAATGATGGAGCTGCACTGCCAAATGGAAACAGGAGCAGCTGTGCTACCTCTGCTCTCCTGAGCACACAGAGAAGGCAAACAGCTTTCCCTTATTGTCCTGGACTATGGCTGCAATACAGCAAAGACAAAACTCTTAGTTCTTAAGATTTTCTTAACATATGCTTAAGAATGTCTTTTTTAAAGTCTCATGCAGAACTGGTGCACATTGCTTAAAGGAAGACTTCACGTGCTCACTTAATGTGTACACATAAGACCTTACTGCAATCTTTAATCCCTAATATCTTTGAACAACTCAGCTGCCTCAAGTAAAATATGCTAATTACATTTTACGTATCTACCTCAAGGTCTTTTGCTGGATAATTAAGCTAAATAACTCTGAGCTAAAATAAAATCTACTCAGTTCTCTTTGGTAATAGTAACCAGGGACTGTGTCCAATTAAAAGATCAGCAACTGCAGCTAGAAACAGGTCTTGGGAACGGTCTGGCCCCTTTCTTTATGTAACCTTTGCTGCTATGCTTGAAGTGATTCCAGATCACTCCTGGAAATGCAGTAGCTCTTAGCCTTAAATGTTCCCTTTTGATTGTGGTTGATTCATTTTAGGGATAGGTCTGTTCAAGTGGTGAGAAATACATAAAGATGCTTATGTATTTCCAGCAAGATAAGGGGTGTAATAAACAGCACAGTACCAGAGAGAAAAAGAGTGATAATGTGAGTGATGATGAAGGTGAGCAGGCTGAGTGCTGTCTGAAAGCTTATGTGCGGAGGTGTCCTGTGTTAAACCTGCCATAAAGCTGGAGCACACACTGTTATAAATCTGAATGTACATATGGAGCTGAGGGATCTTCTTGTTGGTTATCCTTCACTCTTCAGGCAGATTCTGCCTCTTGTGCATGTGGTCTCAGCAGGACCAATTCCACTTCCATCAGTCTTGTTAAGAACTGTAAACCCACTGTTGCTATGGTAGCACCGCAAATGTTTTACCCAGCCCAGGCCTGGTGGCCCTGGGGTTTGATGGTGAAGGAGAGCAACTTCAGGTTGCCTGGACAGGGCTTTGCCTCTTCCCTTGCTTATGGGCAGCCACAGTGTGTTCTATTTTGTCTGTGCCTCTTCCCTTGCTTATGGGCAGTCACAGTATGTTCTGTTTTGTCTGTGTCCTACACCAGTGGGAATGGATTGAAATAAACATTGAAATAAATGAACAAGCTCCCTTTGCGGCAGAAAGGAGCCAGAATGCCCACAAAGAAATCTATAGATACATACATTTATAGCAGCCAGGTCACCTAGAGGAAGCTGATATGCTGCGAAGCAGATACATTGACTGATCTCAGGAATAGCATAGCTAAAGGCAGGGGTCGGTTCTTCTGTGAACTGAGATGGTTTATTTTATCTCTAGTGAAATCAAGAAAACCAGCGGAGATGGCGTGGAGAGACAAGTCCAAAAGTTGCTGAAGGCCTTAGGGCAGAAAAAGGAGATGAAGCACAAGTTATGCATGTTTCCTGAGAGAGAGTGCCAAACAATTGTGTCTTTCTCACCCAGAAAAACCTTTCAAATGAATGTTTTAAAAGTCCCCTTGAAACTCAACTGAATATTTCAATAAGTGAGGTGATTCTCTTTTGTATGTTCCTGGTAAATATTTTATTTTGCTCACGTGGATTCATCAAGTGAGAAAGGTTCCTATATTTTTTGCACCTGTCTTAGTGCTTGTATAAGCTGCCCCTTCTTTAATGTTTTGTCAACACTGTGAAGGGGTAAATTCTGGGCTTCTCTTCATCTCACCATTGAAGAGCTGGGAAAATCCACCAGAATACTAAGTCTTGTTCCTCCAAATATCAGCTTTGGAAACATCTCTGTTCATGGGACTTCAGCCGCTCCCCATGGGATATTGCCCCCAACATGGTCTACTCCTTTATCCTGACATTGTAAGGAAGGAAAGTCCTCCTGAAAAAATTCCACCATGTCTTTTCAGGTGAAATACAACTTTTTTCTCTCAGGAAGTTTCAATTAACACCTATAGATTCTATTTAGCCAAAGATAGTTAAACTGGATTTCCAGTGAGCAGGTCCAGACACTGAAGAGATTAATAATTCTGGTGATGTCTTCTCCTATGCCTGCCTGTCACTTCCCTTTTTGGGAGAGCTTTGATTCAGTTCCTAGTTGCCATGTGCAGGTTGCTCTGATCTTGATCACGCACATCCATAGAGCACTTCGTTTTTGCATCCCTCCTTTCTTTATGTTGGTTGTTTTTCCCCAGTAACAGCTAGCCCTGGGAAAAGGTGGAAGCTTTGCCATGCTAATTCTCTAAGTATTAGGAGACTGCTGCTTACAGGAATCCACAGGTAGAAATCAGTCCCTTGAGTGCTTTTATTTCACAAAGCAAAGACTAGGTACAAAAAAAAAATAGCCTGCCTGAGCTGCTAAAGGTGCCATCTGACCTTAGCACTGGTGAGAGGAGCACGGCTTAAAGCTTACCTTATCCAGCTGTATTTTACAAGTGGCAGGACAGCAGACAGTTTAAAAACTTTACTTACCTGTATGTTTTGCACATGTGTACATGTTAAGTTCAAGGAAAAAAAAGAGAAAATGGGTTAATATTTAAGCACATTCCTCTCTCTAATACTCCCTCAGCATCATCAGACACAGGGTACACAGAGTGCTGTTAATAAAGCATTTAGCTGCAATAATATATTAGTTTGCCCAAGTGTGATGTCCAATTTTCTTTTAATGATGGGAACTAAGTTTCTCTCTCAGGCTGAGAAAACCCAAAAGAAGAATGAAAATTGATTTAGAGTTTATGGATTGTTAAAAAATTTTGAAAATAATAATAAATGCCACCTTGGACAGTTTTTAATAGCTTTTTAAAGTCAGAACAACAGAAAAAAAAATTAAATCCTGTTGTTAATTTTTTCCCCTCAGGTCCCTGGAGGAAAATAATTTTATATAAAAAATGTCAAGTTTATTCTACTGATTATGTTAGATTGTAGTGTTGAACGTCATCTAGCGGAAGTGGAAGAAAAACACTTCTGCTCTTTGCTACTTATCTCTATGAAAAGTTTCACTCCGTTCATTTATTATTTAGATTGCATTTATGCAGAAAATTCAAATATAATTAAATAAAATTTCAAAATATTTATGTACAGAACATATGAAAAATGAGCCCAACTGTACTGTAAAAGAAAGACTTTTTCCCTTTTTACAACAGGATCAATCAACAGGAATTATTCCAATTTCTGCTTGACTGGCTGAGCTCTGCACAATACACGCTGCCATGCAAAGAGACAGCTAGTTCCTCCAAGTTCTGGAGGAATAATGCTAGCAGCTTTCTTTCTTCTTTCTATTTTTTAAGAGGGATTGAAGCAAACAATTGGTGTGTCATCTTAGACTCCTATGCATTTTCTCCTTCGCTTTCCTTACCTCATGCCTTCTGACAGTCTCTGATTGGTAAATGTGCAGTGTTTCAGGTATGTTTCTTTACCAGCTTTCCTAGCAGTGTGTTTCAAATCCTCCCCTGTTTTTTAGGAACCATATGCCATATGCCATATAATGTCATAAATGGAGCTTGTGAGAAAGAAACCGTCTAATCCAGCAACATGTATTTTGTTGTGATGGTGTTTGGCTAAGGGATCATTTTAATGTCACTGTAAAGGTTCCTTCCTCCACTTTTCCACCTTCAAATATCCTGCTTGTAAATTTATGGTGCCAGTGGAAGTTTAGTGATAATAGTTCAGAAGCAGAGTATGGGAAGAAATAGCTTAGCAACATTTATACCCTTCATTTAGGATATAAAACCATTGCAACCATTAAGTAAAAATGAAAGCTTTAGTGTAAAAAGATGTCAAAACCCAGCAAAGAAAAATGTTCTGCGTTTCTGAAGCTAATATCAAGTGCTGAATTATTCCATGCCCTTGACATCTCAGGTCTGTTGCCCAAAACTATGCAAAAGAGAGCTAATGGAGCCAGAGCATTACATACATACTGTTTAAAAAACTGCTTTTAAAATGTGAGTGAATGCAAGTCCCCTTATCTGCATGAAAATAGATGGAAATATATTCAGTGCATTTATGGCGTATGAAAGGTTGTATTTAATGTTATCTGGTCTTGACCTTTAGACTGAAATTTGCATTTGATTTTCGATGCCTCTGAGAACATTTTACTTCCTGAACTAATTCCCTTTCTAAACTGTGAGGACTGCGGACTCTGCTGCAATAATGATCATTTTACACTGCTGCTGGTAACTTGTCAAGGCTTTATAAAGTTAACTATTGTTTTGAATTAAAATAATGAATTTTGGATCCAATGGGATTATACAGGCAATAGACTTGTTCAAAATGAACACATTCCTTGTGCTCTAAATTATCTGTGAGACTGCCACTGCTCCTTGAGAAGATTTATCATTATGTCATGGCTGTGCTACGTCATGGCACACGTAGCCTAAAAAATAAAGTCTTACAAGAATACATAGCCTTAGACTATGATAAGGTGCTTGAAGTGTAATTTCATAATCCCTTTTAAAAAATCAGCCACTTAGACATAGCAGTGTTACACATTTTATGTCACACTGCATTTCCTGTGTGTCTATGCACAATTTCATGTTTCATAAGTATTTATTCATTCATTCATTCATGCATGCATACATTCTTTTTTTTTATATTTTATGTCTCAGTCCTGTCTCTTTCTCTTCCGCAGAGTATAGGAAACTTATTGCCACCTTCATCTTAATACTACCAGCTCACTCAACTGGTCTGACATACTCAAATTCAAAATGATCATTCTCCACTCTTATTTAGCATTAAATCCAGTAAATTCCACTTCAGATCTGAAGAAAGGCTTTTACTTCCTAAAGCTTGTCTGCTTTTCCCCCTCGAGTCTTATCAGCACCAATATCTTTTGACAGAAGGTATCATCTCCAGTATTAATCCTTGGCATCATTAATTCTTGGCATTAAAAAAGTGACACTTGAAGATCAGGACCCCAGAATGAGACAAGGCCGTGCATTTGCTCATAAACATAATTAATGTGCTGTATAAGTCGATATATCTATATCTCATGATCCTCTGCTCACTTTACAATTAGCACATTGATGGCCGGTGTCATCAGCACAACGAGGTCAGTGGGCTGCTGCTTTGGACAATGGACTGCATCACCTACACTGCACTTGGCTTCACTTGCAACTCATGGAAGGAAAAGGGATGCTCTCAGAGGCTTGTGTGGAGGTGTTACTTCAGATCCGATCTCAGTTCAGAATGCATCAGAAATTAAGAATATTGTTATATGAAAATACTTAAAGTGAGATATTGTACTGATAAGCTCAACAGAGTAGTATCCAGACAATTGCATTATGACTAACACAGGTCAAGCAACAAGAGGAAATTACCTGTATTTAATAAATTCAATTTGTGATTACACAATACTGATAGCCCTAACTGAATAATTTATTCAATACATATTCCTGGTACTCACCAGATGTATTCTCTCAGGAACACTAGCAGTATAGAGCTTATATACTAAATCCAGAGAAGCTATTTACAATATTTATTACTGGTCAGGGCACTCATATTTGCTGAAGTAGTGTAACTATAATACAACATAATAATATAACTATTCCAAGCAGGAAAAAGCAGTCTGGCTGAAAAATTACACCACCTTTATTTAGAGGCACAGTAACAAGCAGACTTGTCATTAATGTCATCAACAGGATGTTGGCTGAGAAGTCGGATTTAAATCACAGTGTTTAAGGCTCCCCCCTTGGCACTGTGCAATTCCAAGGCTGCTCCACAAAAGCATGATATAATTCAGTGCTAGCTGCAAAACAAGACCTAGGATTTTTTCTTATTTTGGAAATTGTTTCCTTGCCTGTCTTTTACTTAAAATAACTATATGAGTCCTGACATAAAATAACTATATGAGAGATGTTACAGTGATCAGCATGGCAGTAGCCAGTAGTTTGTGTTAGGGGGTAGGATTTACAAAGCTGAGCTAGAAATTCTCTGCCTGTGGAGGATGCCGGTGTTGGGACATTTTTTATGTGGATATAGTGGATAAATATGGCCACACAAACAAATCAGAAAATAAGGAGGAGAAGGTGTGTCATATGGTGGGACACCTGCTTTTTACACTACCCCCACCCAAGGTTAGAGCACTGTCCCAGGGAGTGAAGGAAGGTGAGTTTCCATCCTGCTTTGGCCACAGAGGTTTTGGTTGCACAGACTCCTACCCAAAGAAATGCCCAGCCTACCTGGCTGTAGGTACTGGGTGGGAACTGGGCAAACAGGGCCAGAATGGAAGGGGTGGCAGTGTCAGGCTGTAGATGGGAGGAGATCTAGGGAGTTTTCCTTCTGTAGACTGTCAATCATATAGTAAGTGAAGCCACAGTGAACTCACTAAAAATCTTGTGTGTTGCACCAGTCTGAAAGGAACTTCTGCCTTTCTCATCTCAAGTTTTTGATTTTTTTCTGGAAAAGACCCACAACCCAAAAGAACCACAGCCCCCTGCCAAATGCCCAAACAGTGCTGCTTTTCCTCTGAGACTTTCAGCACCCCATTTCACTTTTGATTGTTCCAGTGCAGCATCTTTCTGCTCCCAGATGACAGATTATCAGGCACTATCTTCCCTCCTCCCTTGCATTTCGCATCCCTTCTCCTGGCTAGCAGTGATATATTCTTGGCCTCACATTCTCTGGCAATTGACCTGTGAGTTCCTCCTTTTCTGTTATGAATCGTCTCATGTCTGTTCTGCCTTCTGCTCTCTATCACAAATGCTGCCTTCTGTTCTCAGTCACAGTTGGGGTTTTTGTTTAGTTTTGTTGGGGTTTTTTGTTTGATTTCTTTTTTTTTTTTTTAATTTTTAGTTCCTTATCTCTGTTTCTGCTTAGCATTGTTTCTGTGTTGCTTTTCTGCTGAAGAAAAATAAAACAAAACCAAAAATACTAAAAAAAACCCCCAAACTAATCAAAAACCCCCAAGCAACCTCCCATGAAAATTCCTACTTGTGCTGCCTTCCTTTCACCGAGCTCCAGCATATAGACACCACTGACACGATTTTTTTATTGCGACTGACTGCACACTCGCCTGACTCCACACGTCTTGTGTGACATGCCCCTCTTTGCCTGCAGATCCTACAGGCTCTGTAACGTCAAAGATAAATTAGCAGAGAGAAAATGTTGTTGCTTCAATATGTACCGTTCCTTTTTCTGCTGTTCAGTATACAGCAAAAAATAACACCTCCTGAAGCAGAGCATCCTGCTGGTGTTGGTTACCAGCCTGCAAAAGTACTCATTTTAATTATCTATCTTCTGCTGTTTGAAAAGCAGCAGCGTTACTGTTGGTGGAGACTATTCTGTGGTTTGTGGAGGTTTGACTGCGTTGGAACCAGCCCTGCTTGTAGCTCAGGGCTATGGGGTAAAAATTGCTTGATATGAGTGAAAAAACCAAACAATCCCTTCTCCCTAGGGACTTTTTCCTAGGCACATTTTTTCCTGTTAAAGCTCAGAAGAGCTCTGCTAGTCATGGCACTACCTCACAAAATAAGGTGGCATTCCTAATGAATAGCCTGACTGCTAAACTGGGATAAACAGATGTTTGCAACCCAGTATGAATGTTTTAAATTCCCTGGTGGTGAGTTGACCCTGGCTGGATGCCAGGTGTCCTACCAAGTTGCTCTCTCACTCCCCTCCCCAGCTAAACTGGGGAAAGAAAATATAATGAAAGGCAAAACAGACACAACTTGGGGAAACAGATTTTATTTAATACCAATCAAATCAGAGTAGGATAATGAGAAATAAACCCAAACCTGAAAAACACTTCCCCCTCCTCCTACTTGCTTCTTCCCAGGATGAAGTTCACTCCCAATTTTCTGTCCTTCCTCCCCTACCAAGGTGCAGCAGGATGGGAACTGGGGGGTTACCATCAGTTCATCGCACACTGTCTCTGCCACTCCTTCCTCCTTGCGCTCTTCTTCTGCTCCAGAGTGGGGCTCTCCCAGGGGAGACAGTCCTCCACAAACTTCTCCAGCATGCCCACGGGGCACAAGTCCTGCCAGCAAACCTGCTCCAGTGCAGGCTTCCCACAGGACATCCACCTGCTCCATCGTGGGTCTCTCCATGAGCTGCAGGTGGATCTCTGCCCCACCATGGACCTCCACAGGCTGCAGGGGACAGCCTGCCTTACCATGGTCTGTACCATGGTCTGTACCATAGTCTGCAGGGGAACCTCTGCTCCTTCCCCTCCTCAACTGGCCTTGCTGTCTGCAGAGTTGTTCTCTCACACATTCTCACTCCGCTCTTCTCTGGGTACAGTTGCGGTTGTGCTGGCTTTTTCCCTTTCATAAACATCACAGAGTCACAGAATATTCTGAGTTGGAAGGGACCCACAAGGATCATTGAATCCAACTCTTAAGTGAATGACCCATACAGGGATCAAACACGCAAAAAATGTGTTCTCCCAGAGGCACTGCCACCATCCCTGATTGTTTCAGCTTTGGCCAGCAGTGGGTCTGTCTTGGAGCTGGCTGGCCTTGGCTCTGTCAGATATAGGGCAATCTTCCAGCAGCTTCTCACAGAAGCCACCCTTGTAGCCCCTCACACTAGTACCAAAACCTTGCCATGCAAACCCCAAAAGGGATGGACTTGCATCCTTCCAAAAACCTGTGAATTGTAATACCCATCTCGGACAATGGGAAACATTTTCCCAGGCTGAAAGTTCTTGCAAGAAAAAGAGCTAAAGAATTTCAGTACATGTTACAATAAGAGATAGGATACTACTAAACAATTGTACCTCATTCACTCTGCATTCAGTTTTCCTTCATTTCGAGTCACTGCAGAAGAGACAACTGGATAGTGACTCATTTGCAGGGGAAAATGTGGTTAGTTTATCTGACATTATATTCAGAAAAAAGATGAGTGAGTCAACCAAATAAATTATTTTCATTTGATCCTTTGATCTCTTCCCAACCTTCCTCCCCCTCAGGAAACTTACAACTACAAATACTTAAAATCATATGAATTTTTTTCTAATGCCAGCACAGTATGGGCTTTGCCATTGCTGATCCATGCTTTATAGCAGAACATCACTTGCAGAGAGGAAAACAACAGCAGTAATAAAAGGCCAGTTTAACTTCTTCACTCTTCCTGACTATTACGGGTTTTTTTCTCTTCCTCTGTTTCATTCCATCTTAATTTATTTTCATGTCGATTTAGTATGTTGATAAAGAAGTCCTTCACAGCCAAAATGAATCCAAAGATAAATCGAGCTTCATCAGCAAAGATGGGCTTTTCTACAGACCCTTAGTTATTCATCCTAAAGAGGTTACGACTGCCTGGTTTTTTTCCCCTGTTATACCTCCAAAAGCACACAACCTCTTGAAACTCTTTTTTTGCCTTTTCTTTGTGCTACTTCTTTCTCCCTCTATCACACTTCAGGTATTTTTCTTTCTCCCTACACTCTTGGTAGGCTTTTCTTCCTGAAAGCAATTATGGGGCCTTTATTAGGCTGAAAGTTTGTGAAATGGATGTGACTGCATATCATAAAAAGCAGAGTAAGGTACTGGGCCTGTATTCAGTACCTCAGATGGACCAAGAGGTGACCAAGGAAGACTTACATAAAGAGATGGTCATTACCTGCCACACCAACCACTAAAGAAAATGAAGGAAACATATTTTCTGTATCCTGGAGTTTATTGTCTGAGATAGGAAAGAGAAGAACTATCCAGGGTGGTATGTAGAGCAGAATGGTGAATGTCCTTCCAGAGATCTGGGCGTTCCATAATAACCTCTTACTGTGGAGAGAGTGGGCTCTGTGCATACTTGTTTTGCCAAACAGGATGGCTGTTAATCAAGAAACCCATCCTCCTTTCACTGGCAATGACATTGAGATAAATTCGTGCTTTCTGACAGGCTCTACTCTTTTCACAATTTTGGAAGAAATATGTAGTAAATATGCATTCACCAGTGTACAGGAAAATTCACACAAAAAGGACAGTTCTGCATTGCACTTTTGATTATCTGCATTAATCAGAACTATAAAACCTAAAGAGAGTTATGAGTGTCTATGAGAAAATTCCATTTCTGCTGCAACTTGTTAGCAGCTGTGGTACAGCAGTGTTGCTGCACTGTCGAGGGATGTATTTATACAGGCACTCCACTATGTACTGGCGGGCTTGTTTCCTAAGCTCTGTAAAGAAAAGCAAGTGCTGCCTATGAACAAGTTCACCTTCCGTCACCCCACTACCGCTCTGAGCTCTTATCCCTGCTTTTGGGGAAAGCACTGGAGAGCCTCCTTCTTTCCAACCATAGCAAAGTTGGCGGCAAAATCTGCATCTTGCTCGGAGGCAGATGGCAGCTAATGCCTTGCTGGAGGGGACAAGGGAGTGGAGGCTGCTGGTGGCATGACCAGAACCATGTTCGTGCTGGCAGCAGTTATGGTGTCATTTGCTGATGCCTAGAGCTTCTGGCTGATTACCAACACAAATGTGGCAGCACTTGGACCCCCTCTGTGAGCTGAGCCTGTTTGAACAGGGCTTCCCTGCTCTCACCTACCTTCATCTGCTGTAGATTTGCTTTGAAGAACCCATGTGATTGCTGTGATCAACACAGTACATTTCGAAAGGCTTCCTTAAAAGCATGTGGCCTGTAAGAGCCAAAGTTATTGCCCTGGAGACATATTAGAAATGGAGTTATATATCAAGGGGCAATTGTTTAGGTCAGTTGAAGTAGGCACAGCCATTCCCTTCTTTCTTTACCCTGTCTCTGGCTGGGCTGTTTGGTTCTGCCCCAAAATGTTGCTAAAGTCTCTCTGTGCCACATAGACTTATAAATTCTCCTTTCATTGTGGCTTGTAAACATACAGAAATAGTGGGGAATTCTGACCATGTACTTTGAATTTTTCAACTTGTATTACCATGATTTCACCAGTTGGCTCATACAGCTGAAATGGGCAGAGGCCACACCTGGGTGTCTGAGTGTCCCAGTGCTGGTGTATTTCTACTTCTTGTTGCAAAATTTGGAAGACTTGCATTTTTCTGGTCCTGGTGGGGACTGAGAATACTACAGTTCTTGCAGTATGGTGCTAAGGTTTTCCTCTTATTAACCAGACCACAAACCATCTGTCAGGCCTTTTCAATCACTAATTTAAAGGACAGACGGATCACCATGAAAATAGTTCCAGCTAATTGAACTTGTCAAATACAACTGTCTAAACCTTATCAGACCTTGCTGGAAAATACGCTCTAAACAATTTCTGAAAAAATAGTCTTTGGAATAGCTAAGATGTTTAAAAACAAATTAAAGCTATCCCATGTGAAATTGCAGAATGCAAGATTGCTCCTTAAATTCTCTTTTGTTTGTCTTGGAGCCTTAAAAAACTGCTAAAAAGGATCCTTTTTGAATCTTAGTTGTTGATGCCTTGCTCATGTCCTGGCATCCAGGAAGGAATGGTTCTCTTATATCCAAATGAGATATTTCCTGCAGTTAAAGCACACCGTGAAGGAAATGGCAGTCAGGTATTGAATCCCACAGCAGCAATAGCTGTGCGTAGAAGTTAGTCATGCTGTTGCTGTGAAAATTGTTTACTTATTAATTTTTAAAATATGACCCGAGCATTACTTTTTCCACAATCTTGTAAATATTTAGCAAGACTTCATTTCCTGTAAATTGCTTGATGTGGGACAACAGTGATTTATACATGTGTAAGTATGCATGTATCATTATCTGTGTGACTTCATGGCTGCTGAATCAAAAGTGTTATGGGAATCAGTTACTCATGAGAGTATATGTACTTCAAATGCTGCACTCTTAAATAGATCACTTCCTACTTTCTAATCTTTGACCACTAGTTGCAGAGGGTAGCTCTGAGTTAAATAACCTGCAGGGCAAGAATTATTTATAACAGATTACACACATAGGATTTAGATACATTTTTTAATGCTGTGGCTGAGAACACTAAACCCTAGAGGAGATGGTTGCATCTGTAATCACAGCTTGAAATGCACTTGCTGCAACAGGTGACACCACGTATCACAAATATCAAATGTGTAATATTCTTTTTGTACTTGGCTGGGAGTAATGAAATCTTTGAAAGTGCTGTGAGGCACATCCATGCAGAAATACGTTTGCCCTGGAACTGCAAGTCTGGAGAGCTTTCATGTGTGCGTCTTGTGTAAGGTCCTTCTGTTACGAAAAGCGAGTCCCGGTGTCTGTGCGTAAGCACAAGCGTGTGTCTGTGTGCATGTGCTGGAGGGAAACGTCAGCTCAGACTTTTTCTTACTTTTTGCATTGACTGAGATAAACTCCTGCGATCTCCTGCTGTTTCCTGTTAGTAGACTGTCGGAAGAGAGATATTTATTCAATACCAAATATAATTTCATCTTTTAGTCTTAAGTATGTGTTTGTTGTTAAATTTAAGGAGGAGTTCTATCATCTACCAGAGCTAGAGTTTTAACCAGTGTAAATTAGCCTAGAGCTTCTGAGGTCTGTGAAGATGCTGTGCGATAGATTCTCATCTCTTTTGTGTGTGGATGCAATGAGGGAAAGCTTACATTACACCACATAAAAAGAGAAAGAGCAAGAGAGGGGAAGAGAGAAGTGAGAAAGAGGAAGTTTTTTCCTAAGAGGCAAAAATTAATTTCTCCAGTGTTCAAGATTTTGGGGAATAAGGAAATATTTGCATAATACTGACTACCTGACTGAAAAAAAATATAGTCGACAGAGCCCATCCTCATTAGGTAACTGGCTGAGGAAAAGCAGAGGCACAGCATTTGGAGCTGATAACTGAGAGGGCCGTTCTGGGAAGTTTCCCTTCAGGTTAGTCAGAGCGGAAACAAAGCTCATTCTCCAGACGTGCCATCAGTTGTGAAGCTTGTTAGGATCCCTCTCAATATGGAACAACCTGTCACTCAGAAACCAGAAACAGTCAAGTTTTGTTACAGGGTGCAACAGTAGGCACCACCTGTCTGCTTCTCTGGAGTTCAGTATTCCCATCACTTACCTGAAATCCAATTTTCAGGTGCATTTGAACAAATGTAGATGTTTTAGAAGAGATATACAAACCTCAGTTTAATGTTGCTTCCTCCCAAAACTAGGCACTTGTGATGGATTCTGTTTTGAAATTGTATGTGGACATGAGAAAGGCTTTTATGATATTTTGTTTGGAAGGGCCAATCTGTAATAACCAAAACCTACTATTAGGAGGCATCAAATGAAATAAATTTCATATTAAAGCTTTAAACGCTAAGGAGAGTCAACACCCTTGTATGTTTCACTACATCATTGCTATAATGTAAAAACTGCTGTTTTCCAAAGGAAAAAGTTTTCATCTTTAAAAGTAGGATATTTCAAAAAGGGTCTAGAACTTGAAATTTGCAAAATTGAAATTTTTATCTGTTTCTGTATACTGTAATTTTCTTTGGGTTTTAAGTTCATTAGAAACTTCTAAGAGTTTAAGTTTCACCTGATTTTTGTCAAGAGCATTTTTGTTCACCTAGAAGCTTGTGTGGAATGGGCTTAAATCTTCCCCAGTTGCTGTATTGATTACAGAAAATGAACTCATCTGTTCAAGTGAGGCTCAGGACTTGCATCATCAACTGGAAGTTTATAACTTGAGGAAGCTCTCCTAAGACTTTTTATGCATCTATCTTCCCTTCCAGTGGATTAAAGTGGGAAGGCCCCATTATAACTACAACCAACGTGTATCCTAAACATTAGGAAAAGCAGAAAAATTTAGAGTTGTTGGGCTGGTTTCACTCTTAGCTTGCCCCTTTATCTCTGTCAATTGTCAGGTCTTCTGAGTAGCAGGTGGCACTGGGTAATATGTGTTCTCCATATGCTTTCCTGTAAACTGGACACGGCAGAGCAATAGCTATTTCTGAGCATTTAGCCTTGATCTGCCCCACATCTGTTCCCATTTAATTTCAAAAGTAATTACAAGTAGATGGTATTTAGCCTTTAGTTCATTTTAGAAGGAGCAGCCTCTCTGTTGCTGTGATGATGTTCCCATATTTATGTGGCCAGTATTTGTACCCTTGGTTCAAAGCAATTGTACTGTTACCATGCCCTGATGAGCCTTTCCTGTTGCCACTGCAGCCTTGAAATCTGGAAATTGCAAGTGCTGCAGGTGGTGAGCAGCAGGGTTTGATTAATCCAGATTCCATTTTCGCATTGTTGAAAAAGGATGGGAGAAAAGGGATGCTCTGCGGCTGAGTGTCAAACCTAGTCAGAAATACCGCAGCTATGGGGGTGACGATATGGGTCACACAGTAATTATTTTGAGCCAGGAATATATAGTGAGACCATACTAGAAAATTGTCAGGGAGCATTGCTTTCACTTGTGGTTATGTAAGAGCTCAGTGAGAAGGCCGGACTGCAAGGCAAGTGCCATTTTTTCCATTGTTACATTAAAGATGTGATTTTCACCAAAGCTAGGCTGAGCTACAGGCTGATAACATGAGACATAGGAATGGCGTGGATCTGGTGCTCAGGTCTGTATCAGAGGATCATGCAGTCTTCACGCAATCAGGAAAACACTCAACTGCTGTCCATGAAGTACAGCCTTGTAGTGAAAATAAGAATAATACCCAGAAATGAAGATGATTTTCATAAATAACAGTGGCAGCTTCACTTTCCTGATTCCCATTTGCTACAGATTCACTGGTGTTTGGGGTTTTTGTTTGTGGGTTTTTTTGGATTTTTGTGTTTTAATTTAATCATGTTCTAGATCCTTCTCTGTTTCTAGTACTGTAGCATCACACTTCTTTCCCATGCTCATGAAAAGCAAGGAGGCTTTATATGCTAAGCATATAAAGCAGGGGGAGAAGAAGGAAAGGGTCACATTTTGGAGTGATGACTTTTGTCTTCCCAAGTAACCCTTACTTGAGATGAAGCCCTGCTTTCTTGGAGATGGCTGAGCACCTGCCTGACATGGGAAATGGTGAATGAGTTTCTTGTTTTACTTTGCTTGTGTATGCAGCTATTGCTTTACCTGTTAAACTGTCTTTATTTCAACCCACAAGCCTTCTCTCTTTTACTTTTCTGATCCCCTCCCCCATCCTAGCAGGGGTGTGGTATTTAGCTGCCAGCTGGGGTTAAGCCACAACAGCTCTTCATGGTGTCAAGTGTGGGGCTCAAAGGGTTCAAGATAATAACAGATTGGATCAGCATGTGCTAGATTGAATATAGCTGTTATTACTGTGTAGCTATTAATCTGCAGGCTCTGTGCTTGCCATGGCACTTGCTTGCCTTACTGCTACCATCTGCATTGACTGGGGCATGGAATGGCATTGGCTGAGTGCAGTTATTTCCTGTGGGGATTGTGTTCAGTCGCAGCTGCCCATCAGCTAAGTCAGGCATCATCTTGTGCACTTGTGTGTAATCTCAGCACAGAGCTGCACCCAGCTTGTGTATCTTTAACAGCAGGATTTTTAAGCAGCGTATTTTCGTGCTGTTGGTAGCTCCTTCTACTACTAATTGGTTTTATTGGCACACACTTTGCTTGGATCTGCACTGCAAGAAGGGGAATGAAGAAGCTTTAACAGGCACTGCAATGCTTACTGTGTAGTGTATTTTATGGACTCACAATCCCTTCCTCTTATTCTTCAGCCTGGGCTCAGTATTAAAGCAGCTGCTTATGTAGGACAGGAATCCTGCAGAGCTATCACTGGTGAACAGAACGCTCAAGCTCACATTGCTGTGCATGTGCTCAGGAGAATCCTGTCACACTTCTGCAGAGTAGCATAATGTCAGTGTTTCTAGATGTTTGCATGTACCTCTCAGCGACCTTAATGTTCCTCTAACAGGATTCATTTGCTGCCTTTTTTCTCCTCAGATGTGGAACTTCCTCGAGTCCTTAAAACCAGTGTCAGCTCTGTGGGGACAGCAAGCACACACCTGCATCCATGGATATTCTCAGCTTCCCTGTGGCTGGGCCAGCAGGAGGACATGGTGCCTATCCATCCCAGCTGGTAGCTGCTCTGCATCTCCATCACTGCAACAGTACATCCCTTCCTTGGGGATTTGCTAAGTCTGAGCTGCTTCCTTTCCAGCCAAAGAGCTCATTTTTATCTGTCGGTGTTTGGTGGCTTACAGTGACTCCTGGGAGTTAGGGGAGATCGTATGAATGGTTACTGGCAGGAAGGATGAGATAAGTAGGCTAAGGAGGGTGAGGAGTAATCTCTTAGAGTTGTAACTGAGAGAGGAGGATAAATCAGACCTTGGACAGTGGGTGTCAGGGAGCAAACCAGGGCTCCTAATTCACACACATGGGCATGCATCAGATAGGAGTCCTGCCCATCTTCACGTGTGGCTTTCCCACAGAATACGGAAGGAGGGCAGGAATCAGTGAATGATGAATGCACTTGGCAAACTATTGCATTAAAAGTGAATACCTCCGCTCCCCTGCCTTACAGAAACTGGTGTAAGCCTGGAAGAGTACTATGAAAGCTCCCATTCAGTGGAATTTTCCACTTGGTTAATATACATACGCATGCTGTGTGCTGCTGGGATGCTGGCAGAGTGGATACAGGGACTACAGAATGAGTGGCTTCTTTGGTGCTTTAAGTACAAGAAAAATAAAAGTGGATAATGGTAAGAAATGGGTTATAAAAGCTAGCTCTTGAAAGTGCTGTAAAATAGCAGTTATTCAGGAAGTGAATGGCAGGGTTTCACAAAGGACTACTTATCAGAGACCCCACACCTCAAGCTGAAATGGTGATTTTTGCATTTCTATTTATTTCAAATTTTGCATTCATTAGGATTGATATAAGGTTAATAAAAAGCCCCAACATTTCTGACAGTGCCCAGCAAAGAATGCCACTTGCACCTTTCATTTCTCTCTGTGCTGAATCTCTGCAGATCTGTAACCCAGGGGAAGAGAAGGCACCTATAGCTATCTGAATATATTGGAACACAATGTGCACTGTGGAAGGAGCTGATCCCAGGTTCCCCACTAACCTAGCTGAACTGTGTCACTTGAAATGCTGAGCTCCTAGAGAAAAAAAAAGAGGCCAGTGCAGCTTCTCCTTACTGTTTTGGTTGTGTTTTATGAATCAGAACTGGCTGTGGGTTCCTGCCATCATGGAGGTACTAAAAGCTGTGAAACCCTGGTAGTCAAGCATCTATTTGATGCAGATGCACACCAGATGGGGTAAGACAGTACAACCCCTGTCCTTGATTTTTGCCTGAATAAAATTGCTTCCTGATTACATGCTGGCTCTGATAATCACCATTGTACAGCAAATCTGGAACATAAATTTCAGTGAGAAAATAGGCCTGTCTTGGAATATTGCAGAAGCTATGCTGTTTCTCCAAGCCCAGGACTTTCAGAATAAGAAGGTAAATTGGAATGAATAAAGAAATTATTTTTATGAACTTATGGTGCATGTATCTCTGTACTTTTTTCCTAGGTCCATGCAAGGTTCTCCACATATTTGTTGTGTCATTAGGGCCTCATGTAGAGACCCCAACTGTTATAAAGTACAGACTTGTGAAATGATGCATCTACTTTCTTGAATCCAAAATTTGGCACAGGAAGGCAATTTAACACTTGAATTTCTTAAGAGGAGCCTCTAAAGCTACCTTGCACACAGGAAAGAAAGATGACAAAAGGGAGCTCAACCCTCCTATCCCCTACTGATGTCAACTTCATCTCTGAAGAAAGTTTCACCTTCCTTCCGAAGGTCAGATTACCTAGGAAAATTGAAGTTTTAGTTGCTTAAAGGAAGTTGCCTAACAGGGCACTTCAAATAGTGTATTTTTCTGTTCTAGTCTGTGTCTCTGAGCCCCAGCACCCCTCCACTTTGCTCTAGATAAAGAAACATGTTGTGCTTCTTCCTGTTACACTTATCAGCATTATAATGCTTACTATGAGTTTGTTCCTTACTAAAAGCTGAAGAGATGACACATTGTAAACAACAGCACCTCTGCTGCCAAGACCAGTTTTGCATACTGAGTTTTGTATTTACAAAGACTTAAAAAAAATTTACAGATCAATTTACAGATTATGAAATATGGAAAGGAAAAGAAAGAAATTTTATTCTTTTATTTGTATTCTATTTTCCCATTTTTATTTTTTTGTGGAAAAAATGGAAAAGGGGAAATAAAAATGGAAGAGGAAGAGTGTTCTTTTCCTCATCTCAGGGGCCATGAATATTTTTAATATCAAAACTGAGATGTTCATACAAATCTCAGATGCCAAAGTAGGGCTTTAAGCAATATGTGTAACTACTATCTACGGATATTTTTTGGGAAATTTCTATGCAATCTACATAGGAATCTCATAAAAATATAGATATAAATTTTGTTATGCAGCTATCTATATATCTATCTGTCTTATAAGACAGACTGTGAAAATGTTATTAATTGGCAATGCTTGTTATTTATACAGTGTTAGAAATGTTAAAAAAACCAAACCCAAAACTCCACAGATATTGTTCTACCAGAATCAGTCTAATGCTACCAGAATCAGTTGCTAACGCAGGACTCCCTACATTCAATTGCTTTGAAGAGGCTCTTAAACCATTTCTTTCGGAAGTTCAATTAACCTCTTCGTATAATGAATGACAATGAAAGCCTTCATCCCCCCTACAAAGGGCCTGTAATTCCAATGCCCCTTGCAAGGTGTATAGCTTGCATAGATAATATGTGTTAGACAAGTGCAATACATAGTAGTACAGAAATGCAAGTAATACTGCAGGTATTTTGGAAGCACAGATGAAGCAAAGGAAGATCCATGGGATTTGACAACCTGACAAATATGCCACTGCACGAGGACATCCATCTTGAGAGTTTTAGTTCTTTATTACTGTGAGGGGAACAATCAGTGGAGTAAAATATGCCTTTGATGAGCGTAATTTGGCAACAATTTGTAAACATGATAATGTGCCTTGTTAATTCAAGGGCATTTGACACAGCTATCTTGACATTTTCATTACAGGAGCCATCAAGAATAATCTGGAAGAGTAAAAGAGTCTTATTGGAAAGTGCCTACTTATCTTCAGTAATCTAATAATCTATAGTGGTAAGGTCAAGTAATTTTTAATGATACAGCCCTTAATCCTCTATCAATTATTACTTTTAATTACAGCTGAGCTGCTGAAATGTATGGAGATCTTCCTGGAGTTAAAATGAACAGCTGTAGCTCTGCTCTGAATAGTGCACTCTTGCCAAAGAGACAGCAGTTCCCTTTCTCCACCACCACCTCCCTAGAAATCAACTGGATGCAAAAACAAAAGGTGCTGAGCCCGTTACACATCATGCCAAAGATCTGGTTGTGTCATAACACATATCCATGACAAACTGAACAAAGATTACTGCAGAAGATTTTTGCAGCTTCTTGTAATCTACACCTACTTGACTTTGCCTCTCCACGTTTCTAACTGGCTAGCTACACTAACAGCTGTGGATATATTTTCTAGATAATTGTGAACATCTCAGTGGGCCACGACTTTTTAAAATACCAATCAGTCTGACACTAAGTCCCTTCCCCAGGGAGAAGGGAACCCCCTGCCTGGGAGCCATGAAGGCCTGCTCAGAGCAGGGCGATCCCAGTACTGAGCACCACAGTCCAGGTTGTCACACGCATATTGATCACTTGAAGTGTTTTGGGTAGATCAGTAAAGGCACACAACATTAATAAAGCTGAAGTACAAATTTCACAGCCCACCAGCCACCCTGAAAAGTTGCAGTTCTCCCTTGATTTCATACAGCAAATTTTGCTGTTACCTGAAGGCCTCACTGCACCTCAGTGACTCTCCTTTCCCATGGATGGCGTGGCTTCAGAGAGTTTGGTATTGGCACAGTCAAAGCTTTACTGATTCTGCAGGCTAGTACTGCAAGAGTCCAGCTGTTTATAAAAAAGCAGGTAAATCAAAACTCAGTGTACTTCACATCACATGAAGACTGTATTTTAGTCCTTTCTCTATGTGTAGGACTCTCCAGAAGTTTAAAACAAAGATGCATATAATGACCCTGCAAATGAGATCAGTGTAATTCAGAGAATGAAATTAATTCATCAAGCCCTGGCTTTGTTTGTCACTTACCATCACTGTAGTTTCTTTTCATCCTTAATTTCTGCTCCTCTCCAGTATTTCCTATAAAGAGTTTTATTTAGAGGAAGAAGTAAGAAGAGGGTTTTATGCATCCATTATTTAATGATGGACTTCTATCCTGGGGGAAAATAGGCAAAAAGGATTCTGATGGCAGAGTGAAGTGAATTAAAGATCAAAAAATTTCCTAAATTTGGCTGAGAGTTTATGACTTAATTTGCATAACTCTGGTTTTAATGTCAGTGACTTCTTTCCTGATTCATTGTTGGGATTTTTTTGTTTTCAAATTTAATTGCTTGCGTATTAATTTTCACAATTCTGGAGCCAGCATCCCTGTGAGATCTAATTTAAGGACTGTATTTCCTCTTTGGAAAATAAGAGACAATTTCACAAAGAGAAGGAAAAATCAAGAACAATGCAATTTTTTATATAACATACTTTTATTTCTTTTCAGAACAGCATTTCTTTTCTAGGGCTTCTTAGGAGGGGTTTTTGTCTTTACATACTTGCCTGCATGCAGTTTTTGGACTCTCACCATCACAAAAGGCCAGAAGAGGCACCACAGACTGCTCAAACTTGCCTAAGTGGACCTGATGCACAAGGGTTACCACAGTGATTGGGCTGGGCAGAGAGAATTCTAGCCTGCTTCACCTCCTCCCTGGCTGATGTTTCCTGGAAAGAGCAAAGTAGCCTGCATGTCACTCTGCTGCAGGAGCAAATAAATTATCCCTCATCAGAGGTGTCTTAACATAGTGCGTATACAAGGTATGTGCAGAACCCATTTTTCAAAGAGAACTCATTTCAGGGATAAGAATCAGGTGCCAAAAGTTCTCTAACCTGCTCTTTACTTTGTGCTTACTTGGTGCTCCACTTCTCAGTGCTGATGGTGTGGCCCCACAAAAGCTGCACAGGCGGCAAAGCTGCTGAGCCCCATGTGAAAGTGAGCCTGGGGGGACACAGGATCATGTCCCACAGGAGGGAGCTGCTTGAATTTCCCTCTGAAGCAACATGGGCATCCACAACTGGTGAGCAGCAGGGCAAACCACAGCACTAGGGTACTTGTTGCCAAGCCTTTGCCTTCTCACTGTGGGATGGTGAGTGGGATGAACAAGCTGAGGGACTCAGCTGAAGGATAAACATCCTCTTGCTTTCACCAAGGGACAAGACAACAGTTTTTACATCACAGTTAACCCCACATCCAAGATATGTCTCAACAATGCCTTCCTCCTTATTTCTCACAATTTTTACTTATAAGGTTATGCCAAGCATCCCTGCTAAATGGCTCCTGTGTATCTCTGCCTTTATTTTCTTGTCTTCCTTCCCTCTTCTGCAAGAAAAAAAAAAGGCAACAAAAAGCCTCCAAAAGAGAGTATTTAAAAAGCCTTATTACTATATAATGAAGCACAGAGTAGGACAAAGATTGTAGAAAATGCACATAGCTGAGTAAAGATGTAATGAATGTTTAATGAAATTATGAGAAGCTTATGCATGCTCAAGTGCTGGTGCCTTGTGATTGCCTAGGATATCCTAGAAAACACACCGAGGTGTCTGAAAAGGCAGTAGGAATTTTGTGTGATGAAGAGCCTTCCTGAGGAGTAGCAAAGACTGTGTAGATCTGATTGAATCCAGAATCTTCTGGTTTCCAGTTAAGCTGGTAAGAGCAGAGTGCCCCCACATAAACAGAGCTCTGATCCTGACTGTGTTACTGGCAAAACAGGAGGGATTACCTTCCACATCTCTTTTCCTAAGGCTGCTTTGTCCTTGGTTCCTAATTTCTTTACTGGTATAAAACAGCCTGGCTACATCATAGATAACAAAGTGAGGCCCATTTTTACTGCAGAAGGAAATTTCCTTTGGCTCAAAACCAGCTTTTCTTTTTTTTGAGGGCACACTTGTCTTCTTCCATGGCACTGATGGGTAGCCACGAAGAGCTGCCCACCCAAAGCACGAAGTGTTCACACCACGGGAAAGCCTGCAAGTACAGAAAGAGTAGTACAGGCCATGGGAGCTGAAGGCCTAAAATATATTGTACCTGAGTCAGAGGAGCAAAAAAACCTATGATTCACAGTCCTAACCTTGACAAGTGATGCGTTTTCTGCTCTGCAGAGAAGAAGCGTCAAAGAAATCACTTCTCTGTGCTGTTTGAAATTAAATTAAGGAATTAATGTATGCTTCTGAAAAGTGAAAACACTACATCTCTGGAAAGAGAATGAAACAAATAACCTTTCAGTCATGACCTCTGCTGGACTTACAGGAGCTCCTGTTCTACCCTGTAAAAACATATCTGTGTGATTCTGGATTGGGGCTCCTCCTTAATCAAGACAAGAAACCATTCTGTCAAAATACTCGAGAAACTCACTGCAGAGTCATATTCTTACAAAGTCCTTTCTGGCAAGCAAGAAAGCCACTAACAAAGGCTTTTCTGACCTTCATGGGCACAGTAGACTTTGGATGCTGCTGCTTCCATTTCTACCTCTATCTGTCCAGCTGATTGGACTAAAAGCCCTGACTCTGCTCTGTCACAGCTCTCCTTGCAGTGTTGTAAACCCCAGCAAGATGTAGGAGACTGCAGACCATATGTGTGCGTGGGGACAGGTTGAGAGATGATTTATTTTAAGGCCAATGCATTATTTTCTGACAGTAACTAACAGGAGAGTTACACTCAAAAGATATTCTGGAAAGGCTGACTTTTTGCAGAGTCGGGAACACTGACTCACTCCTGCCATCCTCTTAATTTCCAGTGCATGATGCAGAGGTGAAGGAGGAGAAGGATGGGAGTGATGTCTTCCTTTTGCTGTGATAGAAATAAGGGCTGGTTTCTGATTTGGCTCCCTTCCTGAAAATTGTAAGCATGAGATGGGAGACTGCAAATAGCAAGTCTCAGATAGGTGGCTTCTGGTGCATGGAAGAGATAGGCAAATTTTTCATTTGTCTTACTTTCAGACAATTGCCTAAAATGCACCAAGACCATACATTCCCCAAGGAAGGGAAAGAAAGACAAGATTAACTGGCTTTCATATGGTCTTCTCTTACTACATCTAGAATAGGTAGAGTTACAAATGTCACCAGAGACAAGTTTAGTTACAGCACACATACAAAGATACACCTTCTCCAAAGAAGAAGTCTGTTTAAATTTCTTGTAAATGCCACATTTCAGCTCTGCTGCTAAATGAGTGCATTTGCTGATGGAAATGCTCCCATTTTTTCCGCATGTCTCACAGTGCAAGTGCTGTCCTGTCATTGGGTTGCATCACATCAGAGTAATGCAGCTGAAATGAATGCAGTAACATTGGAATGCAGCTGTGTTTACAGCAATGAAAATGTGAGGAATTGCATTATTTAGGCAATGGAAGAAGGGAAATTGATTTAAAAGAGCTGCTTGGAATGGCTGGTGCTTTACTCTTGCTTAGATAAATTATTATTTTTGTATCTGCATACCAAAAGGCAATTTTACTCTCTCTATGACTACAGGAAGACAATTTGATGGCAATATTTGGAAATACTTTAGATAATATTGGATGCAGAGAAAGAGCATTCTAACACAAATGAATAAGGTGCTAGATCTGTAATGGTAATGAATTCTTCACAAATACCTTCGCTGATGCCTTACAAAGGAAAACTGGTCTCCTGGAAAAATTTCATTGAAAAGATTCAGTTTAAAGTACAATCCAATTATTCACAAAGGTTATTGTGCAGTGAAAAGTTTTCATAAGGTGTATTCTGTAAAAAATTATGATCTCCTCACTGAAAAACAAAATCTAGCTGGGACATACTTGCGTGTATTTTTCTGAAAACTAAGATACTGCATTTGGAAACATCATCCCTGGTAGCTGTACATTTAAGAGTGTAAATTCCAGTTTGGCATTCCGAGCTGGGTCACATCACCAGACCAATTCTTATATTTAGACTCCCCCAAGACATAAGCTGAGAATGCAGGGAAGCTTAGCAAACCTGCCCCAGAAAAGAAGCATGTCAGTGTTGTCAGGATGTTTTTCTTTTCCTTAGAAATTAAATGAGTAGTAAGGACGTAAACAGTTAAGTAAATTAAGAATAAGAGCAACACAAGGAATGATACACAAAGACGAGTGATTGTATCTTCCAATACTTCACATTATGACTGAACAAAAGGCAGCCTCAGCCTTCACTACAGAGTCACCAGCCTAGGTAAGCTTCTTCTAACTTTCAAAAGGCAAACTTCAAAGCAAATTTGAATACATCTGCAGATGGGAACCTCAGCAGAAACAAGTACTTGTTTCTCTGATGGTTGGAGCAAAGGCAACACAGAGGGGGCTGTTACAGCAGTGTCACATCTAGGTACTGAAATATTGCTCCGTGTATAAAAATATATGTTAATAAATTTCTGGAGGGAAAATGTCAGCTATATCCTAGTGGAAGGGGACAAACACTAACAGCAAGTGGTATTAGAAATAAATCAGGTGTAAACTGTGTGGCTGCAGACTACAGGAGAAGAAAATAATACACATTATGAGTTTTGTTTCTCTGCTGCTGCAAGGCTCTAGTAAGACAACCCCTAGGGTTTTAGGACATTTTATTATTTCAGCTGTTAAACCCAAGGTTGGAGTGGCTGACAGATTTCAAACAACTGATGATGATGATGAGTAAAAAGCCTGAAGAAATGAAGGTTGACTTCTTATTTGAGAAATTGTAAAAAGCTAACAAAAAAAAGCCCCCAGAATTAGTGGCAGACCTATGCAGAAAATTTTGATATTCTCAGGAATTTCCCCTCACTAGCAAATGCCTGCAAAAAGGCAAATATCTCCATCTTCTTCATGGTGTTAATCATCTCAACCCTACAGCTGCAGGCGTCCTGGGCAGCTGGTGCAAGGGTCACTCTGGCTTTAGCAGCCAGGCTGTTTCACTGGGCTGTGGAACAGACCTTTGTTGCCTCTGTCGCCTCCTGAAAAAATACTTTTTTACATGGTAATACAACACCTTTGCCTTCACATCATACTTCTTGAGCTAAGCTCAACCATGCTCTACGTCTCATTTGTCCAAAGAGTGTTTAAAGAGAGGTTTCAAAATGCAAACAGAATCTAATGAAATCTAATAACCACTATTCAGTGGTGTGACCCAAAAATGTTAAATGAGAGAGAGATCCCACAGTCAGTGGGGAAATAGTGTGAAAAACAGAATCTGCATTATGCATTTAATATCAGATGTTGATAATATACTGTATGACACGGTCTTAGGTGGGAAAAGAAATAAAAGCCTTCACTCACACAGTGCCAAGCTGCCTACTTACAAAAATAAGAAACTATGCAAAAAAAAAAGTGGAGAAAAAAAATTCAGTCTGTTTTCCTGTTGACAACACACAGCCTTTCCAAAAAGTCTGAGCAAGTGGCCTGAATGAAATTAATAATCACTTTCAATCAGAGGACCTTGCTGTGTTATCTACATATTTATTTATGTATCTGTGCACACCCACAGCCAGCAATCAGGTAAGAGTCAATGTCTTTATTCCTAATGTGGCGTATTTTTTCCTGGTCATGAAATGCAGGTTAATATTTGATCATCTATCAGTAAATCTCCCTATACTAAACATATAAAGGTTATTCTGGAAAACACATCCTGGCACAGCCATAAACGTACTGTGATAGTTTGTAGGAGGAAAAGCTCACTGGTTGTCTGGAGAATTTCACTGCAATCATGTGAATATAGTGATGCCAATCCCTGTTACAGTTATCGTCACAGGTGATGGTACAGATCAGTATTTGAAATATTTAACTTAGGAATTTAATATGACCTCTTATGGACTCTGTTTCACCATCATAGTAGCTGGATGGCATTGATTTCTTCTGTCTCCCCCTGCTTATCTCAAGCTATTTCATTTTGCTTGTCTTATTGATTCTCATGTTCACTTCATACGTTATCTCACTGGAAGCTGGTAACGAATCAATGTGGCCACCTAAATCCATGTTCTGTTGTAACCCCTGGGAAAGAGCCACTTACAACCATCAATATCAAAATGCACCAAGTAGTTACTGTGCACATCCAAACAAGGGAAGACATATTTGTACCAACACAACTCACAGAGGGAAGGCCTCTGCAGTCTTTCCATCGTGTGCATGTATTTTAAATGCCTGCCATGATAATATGGACTTAAAAGGAAAACACTGGAGCAAGCCAAAGAGACCTCAGTGTGAGCACTTCATCCTAAGTAGTTCCATTATTAGTGACTCATTTCACAACCTTCTGCCTCTAAGTTGTGTGCCTTTCTCTGAGCCTCGTCTTTTCCTACCTTCAGACCAGGAACTAGCTCTTATTCTCTGCTTCCATTGCCCCTAATGGGCAGTTGTTATCAGAAGGGTCCCATTAGCAGGAAAGGGACAGCCAAAGTACAGACAAAAGTAACACTAATTGTGCAAAACAACACCAGGACAGCTATAACAAATTGTCATTTTTGCTTCCTGCTGTTCTTACATCTTTTGGTAACATTAAAATTTAATGGTTACTTAATTCCTATAGATGCACTTGTTTATCCTAGCTGGCCTGCTGCAGTATATCAGGATATTGATGCAGCTTTCTGCTGCACAGGGACAGGTCTGGATGAGAAAAGAAGATTTGTAGTTGAAACTGCTGCTTGAAACTATTAACACAGAAAACTAATTTCTACTTAAAGATGCTTTAAATAGATACTTGAAGGAAAAAAATATAGTATCACAAACACCTTAAACTGGCCATCACCTCAGTGATAGAACACATTATGTTAAGCTTAAGGATTTCTCCTAAGAGGTTTCATGTGAGCTAAAAGTCTGCTTGGCTGAACAAAATTAGAAGACATATATGTTCATTTTAGAGCTCTCCAACATGACAGCAAACATTTTATATCTGTATATATAATGTTGAGTGATTCCTGACAATGATTGCATGCCTCATTAATATGTAGACTCACACAAACCTCATCATGACTCTCACTGAAATAGGATTCAAGAAAACAATTTTTACAGAGGCCTCCAGGGCCCCACAGCACAGGGCAATGGAGCCTGCAGGTCCCTGTTTTGTGTCACCCACCTGTGTTTCCCATGGGACATTGCATCGTGTCACATCTGGTTCACATCTGGTTATTCTGGCTACTCACTACAAGACTCCTCAGATGGAATAAAAGTGAGTTTCCATAGCTGCGTTTTCTGAGCAGCCTCCTGTGAAAAGCCAGGCTCAGAGTGTTTGGAAAGACTTCAAGGTTTGATTTGCAGAGATTGAGAGTTCTCTCATTTCCATCTAATTCACTAAAGGGCAGACAGCTAAAGGCTTTTCTCAGCCCTGAACAGATCATGAACACACTGGTAACAAACTTCCAGGGCTTACTTTGCTAGAAAACTGCAGCACCGCAGTGTTCCACTGCCTCTTCAGCTTGTGCTGTTTACCAGGAAATGCTCTCCTAAACATGGACAGACAGGTTGAAACTCACGCTGAAGAATTACAGAAAGCAAACTGCCAGAGATGAACAAATGCACAAAACCAGTATGCAACCCCTTTGTACACAAAGGCTGGTGTAACCCTTCTGCCAGGGGATGCTTGTGAGAGTGAAAAGGGTTCAGTCATATGATGTTGCGGTGGCTGAGCCAGCAGCGGTAGAAGCCGAGGAGCCAAAGAGCTCTGGAGCAGGAGAGGCCCATTGGTGGGCCAGCTCTGAAATCTAAGATCACCCATCAGGCTTTGTGGTTCTGTGCAGATTTGGCCTGTCTAGTTGGCCCATTGGCCATACGCCCCTTTTACCCCTAAAAGTGTTGTAACCCCGCCTTCTCTCTGCCTCCTTTCTATACCCCTATATAAGTTTGTCACGGCCCTCAGTTCTGGTTCTTCATCCATGGATTCCTTCGTTGTGGTGCAATAAACCCTTCGGAACTCTGCACAAGGAATCCGTCCTGACTCTTTGCCTCTGGTAACGCATGAGCTATCCAGCTTGGTGTGAGTGTGTGCTTTCGTGCCTCCATCGGCACAGGTGTGAAAGTCGGCCTGCTAGCGTGCTAAATGGCACTGCCGGAGCTATCTCTTGCCAGGGACGCTTTTGGGATAATGCAGCAACCTCTCCACCGTCTGCCTGCACCGCATTAATATGAGGTGCCTCTAAACATGCCATCCCCAACAACAGTCCTTAAATTAGCCTGCCCTGAGACCTTCATCAGTGGCATATAGGAGAGTAGATTGCATTGTCTGGGCTGAGCAAAACCTTGTCCAAATCTACCTTTCAAATGCACTCCGTCAGGTTCTTGGGCAAGGAATTTACATTCATTCAAGAATTCATTCACTCAAGCAGAAGGAGTAAACCACTTATTTAGAAGCAAAACCAGGTAAAGAATCAAGAACTCCTATACTTGATTACATTTACAAGCTGTTTTGACTTTAAAATAGGCCAAACAAACCAAACCCTATGAGCTACCATGAAGCTTACCAGCATTGCAATTAAACTGTGAGTTGACATTTGGTTTTGTTAGCTCTGACGTGTCTAAGTGAAAAAATGGCTTATATGATATTAAAAGATTTGTTTTGTCTGCTCAGAAGCCCTTCCCCATTTACAAGGCAAAGCATGACGTGCATATACCCTCCTCTTGTTTGACTATTTCTTTTTCCAAAGTTTCAGTTAAGCTTCAATAAGTGGGCCCCACAGTAATATCTCTGGACCAACTACCATCATGATTTACAACTGTGAGAGCAATTCAATAAGCATCTCTTCTATTCAGTGCCACAGGGACATTTCAAAACCCCTACAGTTCCAGAGGCCTGTACCAGGAGACCTGCCGTGTAAAGTCTGAAGATATTCACAAGCTACACCTTGCATCTGCAGCAATTTACCACTAGTGGTCAGTGACCACTTGAAAATACACTCACAGTTCATCCAGATAGTTTTATACCAGCAGCCTAATGAACATGAACTTGTTTGAGCAAACAGCCTGTGAAGGTTTCTTACATAATTGTTTTTTAGGCTGTTCTTGTAATTTCCAGTTGTACAGGGCATTTCCTGGTGACCTGCAAGCAATCCTATTTCTGCTTGAACAAGCCCCTGAAAAGTGCAGTTTTTAGTGCCATCTAATGTCTGCCCATACTGCACAACCTCCTGCAGGTACAGTGTATTAGACTAATTCCATTAGAGCGGGGGTTCTCCTGAACCTGCTTACCCACAGCAGGAGTCCTGGTTCACTACCAGTTACCTGCCCCATTGCAGGAACTTCCCAGCTAAGTCCTTCCCAGCTCAGCTCATCTCAGCATCACCCTGAGGGTCCCACAAGTGCCAGTGTCTCCTGCAACTGCTGGCCAGTGCTTCAGGGCAAGAAGGGCAAAAGTACCAACTGTGTTTGCTCAGACACTGGGGTCTGGCAGTCAGTTCCAATACTTTCTGGATCCAGTAGCTGACACTTTCCATGGCACCTAGGAGCACCCAGGAGAGGGGCTGGGACAGGCTCAGCTCTAGTCTGAGTGGGTGTGGGTGACTGTTTTGTGGGTCCAGCTGGTAGTAGCGAACTAACTCAGCTGCGCTGTACCAGCCCCTGGGGAAGGTCTCATACCCAAAGGTCCTGTAGGCGAGGACTGAGGGATATTGCCATGGCTGTATGGTACCCATTCCTTGATGGCTTGTGGGTTACACAATCCATGGGGCAGCATTAAGGAGTGACCCTGGCTCCCTCTCACCAGCCAGATTTGGAGTGACAGGAAAAAAGTCCATCTGGTACAGCCATCAAAGACAGTGGACCACAAATCCCTGGTCTTTGTCAAAAGGGACAAATGGACTCAGGTCCACTCCTCCATCTTAGCAAATGGCAGGGAAAGCTTATGTCTGTATTTTACATATGCTGGATTCAAGCTGCCTGGAGGGAACTGCACAGGCACAGCAGTGTCCTTTAACTTGAGAGTCCCAAGTTCTTATTTCAGCGTTGCTTTCTACCATAACAGGTTCGTACAGCACTTAACTGCATTCTAATTGACCAGAACTGCTAATTGTGTTATAACTAAATTGCAGTCTAATTTTACTTAGCTATAACTGATAGAACACAAAGCTACAGAAATTAAACCACATCAAAAAGAAACAGCACTAAACACTGGCATGAATATTAGACGGAAGAAATGTGGCAACAGACCACCACAGCCAATGCTATTTATACAAATTTATATTTAGGGCCCAAGTGAATCTAAAATAGTTTTTTAACGTGTGTTTTTGCCACATCCATCACCCTAAAATAGATTTTGGATTTCAGTTAAATGGACAACAGCTGAGGTTGTTGGATGACACTCATTGCAGGCTCTCCTTTTTCAGGTATGTTGACTGGATATTTAGTGTTAGGTTCACCGGTGGAGCTGAAGCCCATACCTCTAATGGCAATTTTTCTACCATCATATTTCTTCCCTCTTGCCAGACCAACTATTTTATTTGGTGTGTTGTAGAAAAGTCCGCTTATTGTGCAGATAAAAGACCAAGGGTGTTCATTGTCAAGGCCTAGAACTAGGTCATTCAGTTCCCCTTCCAGATTTAATTTTCTCTCTCTTTTGTATTAACGAACCTGCAATGGAGGTGGCTTTTTACATTCTCTGGGCACTGAAATGAAAGCTGCCAGCACTGCAGCCCATGTGAAAGTATGAGAAAAAGCTCTATTTAATGCTGGAGAGAAAATATCTGGAGGTTCCCGTTGTCATGCCAGGTTCTTTGTAGAGATTTTGCTTTTCTAAAGCAATTGTTCAGTCACATTTTTCCAAGAGCTACATCTCAGGAGGGGAGCTGAAAATTATATCAACCTCTCTCTATACATAACAGGGACCACATACTGCACCAGCAGCATTTGTATCAGGGAATACTCCTTTTGTGTCCACCCCTTCTGCCATCTCCCCCATTAGCCAGTAAATCAAATACTGTCTGCGGGTGTAAACTTTTACACTCACCAATGCCTGATATTATTCTCCTTATGGCACTGCAGTGGTGACAAGGCACTATGGCTTTTACCTGGAAATAACCCCATAATGGTAACTTCATCAGCTTCAGCCACTGCTGAGTTTATCCTGTGATAAAATGCCTCTAGTGTCCTCCAGGATATTGCTTTTAAGGGCAGGGTAACCTTACAAGTACTTGTTTTCCCTGTGATTAAACATAACATTTTCAACAATGAATCTAAAATCCCAGGTATGCCGTGACTTCCGTGGCTAGGCCTTCTCAGGAGAGCTAAAAAGTAGATTAATGCTTTAATGCTCAGACAGAGAAACCACTGAGAAGAAACCTGGTTTGGTCATTAGCCTGACAGACCCAGGCAGTATTTCTCTGAAAGCCTGGCTTGGCTGTGGTAGAAGTGACTTCAGCCCAGGAGCTGACAACTGAAAGCTGCAGGCCCATGCCATAACATATTTTCTCACTAACCAGTTCACAAGGTTAATATGCAGACAGCTATTACTCCTCCTACAAGCAGGTCATTTCTCAGTTCATTAAACATTATTGCTAAACTACCAGTAGCTCTTCAATTACTAACCTCCGGGAAAAGTGGCTCACAACTAAGTAAGAGCAGAAATGGACATCAGACAGTTTATTCCAATGAAATTTCATGCTCTGCAAGATGATTTCAGTTATTTGGTTTCTTTGGTGGGGATGGACAGAGAGATTGGGTTTGTCTAGAATTAAGTATTTTGTTAATGCTGAAGAGAGGTGCATTTACTGGTTCAGCAAGCACTCATTTTGTTTCCACAATTTGTATGATGGGCAGAGCTGACCAGCCCCTTCCCTCCCACCTCTTCCATCACCTTGCTTGATGCTCTCCCTCCAGCAATATGAAGAAGTCAACCCTGCACCTTCTCTCCCAACTCCATGGTTCCTTTGGAGAGGTCTCCTGCAGATATGTGGGGCCATCCCTTTGCCTGAATTCATAAGTCTGAATTTAAAATCTTGGCACAGCACCATGGAACTATCGGAAAGTCACTTTTGCACTCTGCCTTTCCTGTTGAAAAGGGGCTGGAGTGATAAGATCAAGGTTTGAAGAAGACAGCAAGGAGTCATAGGAGCTGAAAAAGGTGATCAGATGAACACTGTATTTCAGCAGGAAAAATCCCCAACAACACTGCTGGTTTTGGTAAGAAGAGAGGACATTGGGAACATGTTGGGGAAGCATACTTGCTACTGGTAAAGAAAGGAGAGAAATCTCAGAAATTTAATAAAATGCAAAGGTGCCTTTAAAATCACTCTAGGCCCTGCCTATCTGGGTTATTAAATGTATCCAGTTTTACTTGTAAAAGGTATTGCTCAAAAATACGAACAATTTATGACTTTCAGATATAACCTCCAGCAGAACTCCATTCCATGCCTCCAGAACAGTTACCAGTCCCATGAAACCTCAATTTTTCATCCAAACAACAGCCAGACCTAATTTCTTTTCTTACAAAAGAGCTGATCAAGGAATCAATTTCCAGCTGGGTCTCCATCATCAATATTTAATTAAAAGCAGTGCCACAAGTCCTCAGAACGACCCTTCTATTATGCAACACAAATCAGTCAAGTTCTTCAGCTGGGAGCAAACTGCTTTAGTGCTACCTTTTCCCCAGTTGTCAAAATTGTTGTATGACTGCCAGTTTGGGGACAGAAATAACATTGATTTAGATCTGTGTTCCCAGCTGTGGATCCAAATCTGAAACTTTTACTCTCTATTTTGCATTCAAAAGAAATGACTGTAAAATGACTTACAGATGGCGTCTTCCAGAATTCAATGAATAGACCCCAAAAGACCAGTTGAGCCTGATATCTATGTTTTTCAGCCTTACAGCTTCTCCTAAACAGACTCCTTTTCAGGATACCTGTTCACCAGGTCTGTTGGTCTCAAAGTCAGCCAGGGACTGGGCTCCATCATGCAGCTCCTGACCTCAGGAGAGCTGCAGAGCCCAGGTTACAGCTGGTCTCTTTGGTTGGAATCTCTGTTAACAAAGTTGAAACCAGCCAGATCTTACCCAGCAGGTAACTTTCACACTTTCAGTGCATGACCAAGCTCACCTCTTACAGGAAGCACTAAAGTATCTTTTTGGCTTTAGCAATGAGAGAGGAAGCTTACACAAAATGTTTGTATTGATAAAGTAACTGACACTGAGCCCACACAACATTTAAAAGGGCAGTACTTCAATTAAACTGACCCAAGAAAATCTGTATAAATGTAATTCCAAATGGTTTTCTGATATCCAGACTGATGGGCTTCATCTCTAAGTTTTATGAGGAATTGTTGCTTGCAGTAGTTGCAATATTCAAGTTATATTTACAGTTTTAATCTAGACCAGGAATGAAATTGTTAAGGATTATACTCTAATCTATCTGACCTGCAAACTATTTGGCTTGGGATTCTGTATCTTGTAATGAACATGTTCCAGAATTGAATAACACGTCTGCACGTCCTTTCTTGCTAGGGAACCTCTCTGCTTCCCAAACAAAATAATTGGTTCCACTCATTCAATTTCCTGAAAGGAAAGGCAGCAAGAGGATTAGGGAAGCGTTGGGTCAAATAGAGAAATATATTTAGGTGCCTACAGTCCCACAGGAATCAACTGGCACTCAGGTACCTAAGAGACTCACTGGGCCTGTTCTTAAGTAATATTGGTAGTTTCCAAAGGTGGTGCAGCAGCAGCTGGCTGGCCATGTGGGCTGCATCCATGCCTGGGTGCGCATAGCCATCAGTGAAGTCAATGGGAGGGGACTGACTCCTGAATCAGGATTTTGTCTGTGCTTGATTTGTTACCTCTCAATTCACATTTGGAGGCAGCTGGGAATCAAGTAAGGCCTATACCATCAAACCTGGTGGTTCTGAAATTCTGTTTCTACACCCACAAACAATGCTGACTGTTCAAGTCATTTGGAGAGGATCAGGCACTGTCTTGTAATGTTGTACAGTGTCTACTATCATGGGTTCCTGGTCTGAGGGGCAGCTCCTAGTATTGTAACTAGTGTGTTTATCCTTAGTAGAAGCAACTAATAGTAATTTCAGCGGCATGAAATTAGTAGATCTTCCTGTGTCACAAAATCATAGCCTGTTTCCTGGCATCATTGGTAGACCACCTTTTTTGTCTCTGAAGTAGCTCAGCCAGACTCTTCCTCACATGTACATCTTTGTGCAGAACAGCTAAACCTAAAGCTTTCTCTTCATGTGTTTTCTTAGTTTCTTAGGGAAATTAGAAAACTCCTTTATGCTTCATCTGAGCTCTGCACAAGTGTGAGCAGCCTCAGCTGCAGATCGCTTTGTAGCACTTGGGTACATTTACATGCCTGAGTCAGCCTGCCATGCCTGTGCAGTAAGGCATGTGGACTGGACCACCATGGATCACGTAAGACCATCTGACTCTTAAATCTCTATCACACGTGACATACTTCAATTAATGTACGTGAAGGTTAAAATACTACTGTGAAGCCACTCACCTGAAATGACCACTGTTTCTCAAGACCAGGCTGAATGCAGCTGGGACTAGTGTGAGCACCGGTGTCACTTCAGTGCCAGTTTTCTGCTGTTGGCTGCTCTCCTCTCCTTTTCCTCTTTTTAAGTTATGATTTTAGCACTCTGTGCTAGAGAGGTCACTGCTCCTGCTCCAGGAACAATGAGGTGCTGCCTGCTGGCTGTGATGAGGCAGCTGTCATTATTCCACAGAACTAAGTGTCCATGGGATCACAGCATGCAGTAGGCTACAGTTGCCAGATCTGAGTGACATAATGCAGATTGACCAGAATCACTCTACAAGCCCCAAAAGGAAGGAGCAATAAGGCATCTCAACAAGTCCCTTTTCTTCAGGGCTAATATTTCCATCAGCAGCTGCGACTTTCCACATAGCTATCCTTAACAGAACCACTATACCACAACACCAGGAAAAAATAAAATCATTCAGTATCTTCTTATGTTGCGGGAAATGCTATGTGTGTGTATTTATATGGAAGATTCCCCACAGAGTATCAGCAAGTTGCTCCACATGTGAGTTGAAGATGTTAGGCTACATTTTAGATTAGAGCTTGTTCTGTAACACAGCTGCAAGGATGGCAGCAGGGAGGCTGCTGGACTGGAGCTATTTATGTGTGCTGCTTGTGGTTTGAGGTCTTACCAACGATGAGATCAGGCAGGGCCTTGGGCAGGATCGAGCCCTTACAGCTGCATGGCAGGACATTACTCTCAGGGAGCGTACCCTCAGTTCTGTGGGGATGGAACCAACTGAGTTACTCCAGCAGGTGCTGGTGAAAGGCCAATTTGTTTTCTTCCATCACTGAGCCTGGCTTACACTCCTGTATGCCTCTACAAAGACATCCTTGCTTTAACCAGAAAGACACATGTTATTTTAGGAAAACAGGTTTCAATTACCAACACATTTCTCTGGAGCTGTATCTTGGCATTGACTGCAATCTCATGCCCATGAACCAGGTTCTCACTTGATGCAAGTCAACTCCAATCATATATATCTGGCTCCAGAGTTTCAGAAACTCTTGTCTCATGGGCACAGCATACCTTCTAATCACATAGTCTTGTAACTCATTGTATTGTAGCTGATTCTTCACTCCTAATAATGATAAGAAAAATAAAGGTTAAAGTACAAAAGGAAGGTTCAGTTTTACAAAACTCCCTTTATCTACCTCTATCCTGATAACGTCAAGAGAAAGTCTGCTTCTGAGTCATAACAACATTTGAATCAAGTGCTGAATACACTTCATGCTTTGTACAATTTCAGCTCAGGAAGGAATTGACTTCCTTAAAGATTATGTGGTATAAACTTTTATCCTTTCTTAGCAAAAGTCCTAGGAGTATTCACCAAATCAGAGGATTTTTCTCTTCTATAAGAGTTTTAATAAAAGTCAGTTATAGTTTTGGTCCTATAGATGTTAAGAACTGCTTTCAGCCTCCTTTCAAGAAAAAATTTCGACTGAAATGCAAATGGCTGAGAGCATTTGAGGAGCACATCTCTAATGGGCTGCTTCAAACTCTTACAGCTATGGGAAGGGAACAGGTCCCTGGACATTGTCCATACCCAGATCCACTCAAATAAAATTTTGGAGAGCCTGCTGCAGCTGGTGGTGCTCTGATGGGCACCAGGAAAATGCAAGTTGCCTGTGACTGCACCAGGACAGGCCGTCAGCTCTGGCTGCTGAGCGGCACCTTATGGGACCAGGCAGCCTGGAGTGGCACTGGAAAGGACCATCATGTACAAACTTCTGGTTCCTAAAGGTTCTTCCTTTGAATTCTGCCATGTTTCTGAATGGCTTTGAATGGCTGGATCCTCACAACTCTTTTCTGTAGACAGCTGAGTCTGGCATACCGTCACTTGTTGCCTCCATGCACATGGGCACTGAGCTCTTCTATGCCTCATTCCACCACACCCAAGACCATCCCTTCTCACTGCCTGCAGAGAACTAAGTGGAGAAGGAGTGACTGTTTAAACCCTAGAAGCAAATAATTTACTGATGATTCACCCCTCCAGCACTGGCTTGCTGTCTGAGGAGGGACAGCACTAGTTGGTGGAAACGTGGAGATGCACTAAGGCAGGTCTGCCTCTTTCTGGGGCACTTTGCCATGAGCTGACTTTTGCCTGTTATGGATCCATAGCTGTCATTTCCTGCCTCTCCCAGTAGATTTCTTTCTTCTCTCTGAAGTGGTGCACTGGGACTCTTCCTCACACCTCTTGCACAGGGCTCTGTGGTACTCCTGCACCGTACAGAAGGGATAGATCTAGGAAGAGAGTTTCAGATCCTCTACCTCTCAGGCAGAGGAAATTTGGGGAACAGTTGCACATGGGTCATGCCTGCAACCACCTGGGAATTTTACCAAATCTTGACTTCCACATTCCCCTATCTAAGCTCTGCAGTAATTTCTTCTGGCTTCAGTGTCACTATTTTCAGCATATGCTGTCTTCCAGTGACATCTAGAGATAGAGACTGGAATTCGCAAGATGGATGCTTACATAGGCATTGTTTAAAACATTTCAAACTGATGAAACTTCCTTCTTTGATAGGCTTAAGGAACAACTGTAATTAAGATCAGGTGAAAAGAGTCTTGCATGTGTTGCAGGATCGAATTGATGCCCCAAGGCCTATTCCTTGACTCACATGCATTAGCATTGATTTCATAAAGTGCTCACAGAGATTGAAGGACGTAACATTTTGCTCTGGTAAAAAGAATAGAAGCAAGACAAATGTACATCAGTACTAACAACAAAACACATGAAAGGGAAAATATCATCAGGCGGACAAAACCACTTTGAGGTCAAAAAAGCAAACAAGTTGTTTTAGTGGCTGGATCCATTATTTACTCATTGCTACCCCTACTAAATTACACATTACATTTATATATCAGTCATATGGTCACAGAGAATCACCATGCTTGGTGCTTCACCTACACAGGACAAAGACATGTGCCCTGATCTAGAGACCTTACCTGCAGGACAAGGCAGAACCAATGGATGGAGGCAGTAGAGCAGAGGGAACAGTGGCTCAATCTACACTGCTTGGCAGCCTGGCTTCGTGAGAGACTTTGATCCTGCAAGGATAAGCTGTTGAACACTTTGAACCAAAGCAGAAGCAGCAGCAAGTCTTCCCACTGTGCCTTCATTTCTTTATGCAGCACAGGCAGGCTTCCTCCAGAGCATAACCAGGGACAGCCAAGCAGGATTAGACAGAAACCCACTATGTGTCTGCATAATACAACACATGAAAGATGCAGAAATGTATAAGCTGACTCTTTCAAAACAGACTTAGTGTGACTGTACAATCTACATCTGCTCTGGATTTCCCCCTGTAAATCTAGGCTTCCTAAGTATTCACAGCCCAACAACAAAAAAAAAATTCTGTGCTAATTCCTGCCTGGACCTTTGCAGAACCTAAAAAATGCATCTCCTTGATGGCAGAAGGAAATGTGGAACATATTATCAGAAGAAGACATCAAGAGAAGTGTTTATACATGTATCAGAGGCCTGCATGCCCAAACCCAAAGTATTTAAATCTGCTCACATGGACAAAAATGTGTGGAGGGAATGGGGACAGAGGCAAGCTGCTGGTTTTCCAAGAACTTTTGGCCCGAGCAGATGAAGCTGTGCTACCTATGGCTCAAATTCAGTGAACAGAAAAAATTCTGTTCAAAAGTAGAGGTCAAGTAAAATTTTGAAAAATACTAGTTAGTGGATGCTTTGCCAGTATCAACACTACAAGACAAAATCCTGAGAATATGGTCTACCCAACGCTATTAAATCCAGGGCACTTTCTCTTGATAAGTGTATGCAAAGTAACTGGAAAAAAATCCATGCCTTTGCTCCCAGCAGCCACTTTCTCAGATCAGTAAACCACTAGAGAAAGAACCAAACCTTCTGTTTCTGGTTTTGCCACCACTGTTGTTTCTGTCCGATGGCAGTGTCGCTCAGCAGCCAGAGCTGGTGGCCTGTCCTGGTGCAGTCACAGGCAACTTGCATTTTCCTGGTGCCCATCAGAGCACCACCAGTTGCAGCAGGCTCTCCAAGAGCTTCCACACAGGGACTTGGGAGGAAGCACTGCTTCAGGGCTGATTTAAGGAACTGAAATAAGTGCAGCAGGAACTCTTCTGGGCAGGAAATGCCTCTTAGGGGAATATAAGACAGGCATCAATTTTAAAAGCCTCATTGCAGAAACACAACAACTAACTCATGCACTTGGAAGATCCTTACGTTGTCTCTTTATGCTCAGTTGTTTCAGCTAAGCTTTCCTTTAAAGCATTCCTAAGGCCTTCCTCCTGAAAACATACCACAAGGTGAATATTAGTAGCCTGAAATCAAATTGAGACAGCTAAGAAGATACTAGAAACTAATAGGAGACTAAAGATCACCTCCTATGATTTAGGTGAACGTTGGCCTCGATGATTTGTGTTATCCCTGTAAATCTCCACAGTGAACAAATGACAATATTCCCTCTTCAGAGCATACTGCCCTGAAGTTAGAATGCTACTTTTATCAGAGAGACAAAAAGTAATTAAATAACTGGAGGGACACAGTAACATCCATTTCTGTGTGCTCTAGTACTTTGAATTTACCACCAGAGAGCCAGCTGCGTATTATTTTGAAGCACTAGGAGAAGCAGCCAAGACCTGGAAATCACACAGGTGCTTCTGCACAGTGTAAACACACGGCAGCAGATGCTGCCACACTCAGGCTGGCTTCAGGTGGCAGCAGCCTGAAGGGCTCCACATTGCTCTACTCAGAAGCAGGATGCAGACACCTTCTTCCCTCAACCTCTCCAGAATTGCTTTATCTTCCATAGAGTTACCAAACGATGATTTAGTTTCAGGGTGATTTAAGTCAGTACTGGAATTGACTTCTACTACCAGGACAAATGAAACAATTTGATGACCCCAAGAGATGTCTCTCCCCTCAGTGTTTTTAAAAACAGCTTAGCACAAATGGCAGCAACAGGTGAAGACTCCAGGTACAGCTACTTTCAAACAGAACAAAGTTCACAATATTTTTAAGGAAGTAAAACCATTACTGGACAATCAGAAAGTTTCTCCATGTCACTGCAGCAATGTTACTGAAAGGAAAGGCATGTAAGCACAGAAAATACTTTGCTCAATATTGCATGCAAGGAATTTATACTGAATTCTCACTCACATAATTTATTTTAAATAACGTGTGGATTAATTTACAGGTTACTATTCACTAAAGGAACCTGGACAGTGCTTTTGTTCTGCACCTTCAAATTCTAATCCAGATGTGCACTCTGAGTTGCAGGTGTAGGTCACAGACACAGAGTGTCAGATAGTGACAGGTATCAGTTTGCAGGGCCATCGTTCCCTGGTGTCACCAGTACAGGTGTGCTCACACCGATGTCTGTTCAGTCTGTTTACTGGGGCGTAGCCCCTCACTCACCAGGAGGCATTCCAGCACAGAACTTTCTCTGGCAGAGAGTAGCTTAAAACTGCTTCCTCTACACCAGGGGCTGCCCTCCAATAGATCTTTCCAGCAGGATTCTTGGGAGTAGATCATTTTAACCCATCTTAGCTCAGATTTAGTGTTTGATTACACATCAATGCATTTATGTAATTTGCTGTAATTTGCTACCTAAAAGAGCAATCTTCTATTTATGGGACAACCAATTTAAACAGCCCCAGCACCACCCCTTCCCTGGGGTCAGCTGTCCTGTGATAACCAAGGCTTCCTTGAGTGCACTGTAAGAACAGAGCTGTGCCCCTGTCTGATGGTGAGAGGGACTGCAAACACCACTGACAGCAAAATCCACTCACTGAGGAGCACAACCATTCCACTTGGAACCACATCTGCTGGATTCAACTACTCATAATTTGGAGAGCTGAGCTTGGATCATGTGTTGTGTGGGGTTCCTGATCTGGGGGGGGTTGATTTTTTTTTTCTTTTGCATAATCACAGCAAAGATGGCCTGTAAATAAAAATAAAAAGAATAATAAAAATAGCCCCATTTATTGTATACACAAGTACTTTTAATCAGACCCCAAATTCATTTCAGAAATGTGCTGTCACATTTCACATATGCAAGATATTCTAAAAGAGCTGAAACCAAACTTGAGCACATTTCTGGCTTTATCCTAAAATACTGTGCATTTTGCTTATTCAAGAAATTAGATGATCCTCTTCTACCGAAAGTTTTAGACCTCAAGCCAATACAAGCCAATCACCTTGTTTTGGAGCTACGATATTCCAGAACAAGTCACAGTATTTTTAAGTTGGTTAATACAGATCATGTTAGAAATTTAATGGAGGAAATCCAACATTTCTGTATGAAATCAAAGCTGACTTTACAACATGACCACACATATCTCTATTAAATTATGTTACTTTTATCTTCCACCAAAAAAAATATAATCCTCCTTAACAACATCATAAAATTCCATTTGTTTTAGAAAAGCATACATCAAATAATACTGGCACACTTTATTTCAAAAGACTTTGTTGTCTCAGCTCTGTAGCAATACAGGTTAAGACTTGTTCATTAAGAGATCAATGACAGGCACGTAGCAAACTTAAAAAAGGCAAGCCAAGTACAAATCCTCTTTTGAGATTATTTTTGTATTTTTACTCTAAATGGGAAACAGTAGGCATGAAACATCTATACAGCAAATATAAAACAACTATGCCATTTTTCCCTTAATGATCTCAAGACCTTTTCATCTGGCAACTTGAGAACAACCTTCACGTTGCCATGCATAGGAGACAGATTCCTGACTGAGTATGGATGTAGAAAGTCATAGTACCTAAATACACACAACCCTCTAAGCCCACTTCCCTCTCCCCCGTGGCAGCAGCACATTAGTTAGAGGAATGCTCAGTGACACCAAACAACACTGAACAGATACAAGGGACAGTAACCCTTAATGTGTCCCAGAGTGATCTATAAAAAAAACACCTCTCCCCTATTTTAACTGGCTATATATCAATCTTGTATACATTTTCACACAGTGTGAGGAAGTACTGAGCCACTTAGTGTAACACATGGATCCTGTACACTAGAGCCTTGCAGAAGGATTACAGAAAAGATAATTGCTGACTGGAACTCAAGGTACATCTGTCCTACACTGCAAAATTTACGTACAGCCTGTGAGAGTGCGGCACATCAGATATTTAAAAAAACTACAAACAGGGTATGGCATTACAGCAGGGGTATCTGATTACTGCCTGGCTGTAAATAACACATGCATCTTCAGGGCAACTACATACCAACTATAAGCAGGATGGCAGTATAGAAAAAAATAAGGAGTTCTGCCTAAATGTTATTATTTCAAATATTTGAAACTTCAGCTTCAATGACTCTTCATATTTTAAAGTTTTTAATGGCTTTAGATGTATTTAGAGCCTTAAATGTCAAACTCTCAAGGACATTTAACTAGGATTTTTAAAGATACAGAGAGAGAGAGAAATAACGTTACAGAGGTCTTGCAGTCCAGGAATCTAAGTTAATGAAAAGAGACTTCAGATATAAACATATTTCCTACGACAGTTTTTTTTACTAGTTCCCTCCTCCCCCTCCAAAGAAGCTCTCCAAAACATTTTTAATTTAGGCTGTGCAAAAATGCAATTCAGGAATCAAGGTTTAAGCAAAGCCACTAAAGCAATGAGTAGTATGCACACACAGCCCAGGCATTCCTCTTTTCAAAGGTTATTCCACTCGAGAAAATTATCTGCCCATAGTTGTGCTCCTCATGCTTATCTCTGAGACAGAGTCCGATTTGGCAGACCATGGGTGACAGTCAAGGGCCTGATAGCTCATACAGTAAGAGGAAATAGGCAGCTTACACACTTAAATTACTAAATCTCATATTCTACAAACAAGAACTGCTATCAGCATTTGGGAAGCGAGGGTTTCATTGCTCGTAGCTTCATTAAGTAGATGTAGACTCAGAACAGACAATTTAATGAATTTATTTATGCAACACCTTACTCCAGTGTATCAGCTCAGAGTTAGCTAGAACAGCCTAATAAAACTATGCACACAGCTGTGAATTTGAAACACATTCCCACATCCAGTAACACCTTGAGATTAAGAGTCAAGTATCACTGAGAAGGCAATCCTGATTTGTAGGTCTGAAGGATGCAGACTTCACAACTTTCCAACAAAAAGAAACCACCACTCTTTGCAGTCTGAGCTTGGCCAGCCTCAAATCCTGCTAGTGGATTTCAAAAGAGTTTTCTATTATAAGCTCCTTTTTACTGCCTTGACAATTATGGGCCACATCCTTAAACATTTTTTAACCTATTTTGAAATAGACAAAAAGATTGAAACCTGCCTTCATTCTGAGAACAGATTTAAAGCCTTCATTTTCAGCATTCTTAAAACATGGATACGTATTCTAAGTAAGTTTAGCTTTGACAAAGAAGTTTCAGAGTAAGATGACAAAACATGATACTGTTGAAGCCTTTCATCTAGAACATACAAAGAGGTTTGGGCTTCTAACAAGGCTAATTAAAATCTTAGAAATACCGTTTTAGTTTAAAACACTCAAGGACAAAAATTTCTGCTTTCTTTCTAGAAAAATTAAATGGTTTGTTGCCACAACAAATCTCACCTCTTTAAAACTTCAAATGTGTGACATCTTACTCCATCTCCTTAGAATTTTGCCCTTCAAAGGTCAAAACACAAGCATTTCTACCCAAGCCACCTATCAACTGCAAGGCTCCTCCTATTAGAAAGGATTTTTAAACGAGGAGGAAGGAAATCAAAGATTTTTCTTATTTATTTCAAGCAGAATGACTATGGAGAAATGACTCAAGATTAGGTAGTGAAAGTTAATGGAATGCCATCTGAAATGAAGACTGACTCAGTAACACGAGACCTGCGAGTCATTTGTTAATCTTCAATTCAAAGCCCACTAGAAGTACTTGTATAATACCAGCAGAATAGAAGATGCTGTTTGTTTTTCCTCTTGGGCAGGAGAACAAGCTTTAAATGAGAACATCAGTTTTTCTGGCATGTGATAAAATGAAAATCACTAATTGCTATGCACCCACAAAAGACTGATTACTTTAGCACTTAAGAACCAGGACTAGGTAAACTTGCAGTAGAATGATTTTATTCTGCTTATCTGAAAGACTTGCATAAGATTTATTTTTGGATTTCCATTTGGTATGTGGGTATTTTGAGTTTTGCATGAGGCATTCCCTCCTCCTGAACGTATTGCACCTCAACAGTATACCATCTTCGGGAACATCCTTTCTCTGGAACAGTTAAGATCTATAACATCAGGCAGAATTTGTGAAGATTGAGAGACTGGATTCTTACAAGTGGAATTGTCTAGACCAGATGGAGAAAGAAATCGTCATATTATGCTCCCCTAATTGTTGCTAGTGCCTTAAGGGTTCATTTCTGAACTCAAAAATCTAAAAAAAGAAAAAAAAAAACAGTTCAAATGAGTTAAAATTAAACATTTCTGTTTAGAAAGGCAAATATGAACAGGAAATAAAATACATGTACATGTGATATTAAATAATACAGTTTTGCCTATTCTTGATGTTGACTTAGGTAATAAACAATTATTTTATCAATTTCATCAATTTTTTTTTCTGGCTAAGTTATTGGTAAGCCTTAGCAGTAAAGAAATGTCTCTTTCTTCCTTTCCAAAGAATACATGATATCCTATGAAGTTTTTTAAACATTTCCCACTATTGTTATGGTTTTGCAGCTCAGTGTGTTTTGAATTGTTCCAGAAAAAATTTCCATGTCTACCTCAAAAGGAAGACAACATCTGCTTGTTTCACCGAATGAATTCATTTCATTCTTCACGAGACATATCCTACAAGCAGAATACTAAATGCCTACAGCTAACTAAAACTAGCTTAAAAGCATGGTGGAACAAACCTATTGTAACTTCCAGCAATGCTGAATGAATTGCCTTCTAGAAAAGTAAACCAAATCAGCTTTTTGTAGTAACACCCAAACATGACTACAAAACCCTCCATGTCAACCATTAATCCTAGGAAAACTTTTCACAACAAGGAAAAGGTTAGTGTAGAGCCTGTTCCTTTCTCTACTGCTGCAGCTAACACTACCAGCTCATTCAAGCACTCTGCTTGCCAACTTTAAATGCACAGTCATGGCAGAAGCCAAGGCAATGTCTTTTCCCCTTACTCAGTGACAGAAGAGATACAATATCCCATCCACTTCCTTCAAATGTTTTGGGAATTTTGCCCAAATGTTTTGCATTGAGGAGCTCAGCTTGCTTTATCCCAACTTTGCTTCACACTAATACCTCACAGTCACTGCAATAAATTTTAGAAAAGATCCAGTTACTTACACAGCAAACAACTGATGTCTTATTATGCTGCTACTAAGGTACACCTATACTACAGGCTTTAAAGATCTAGTCTTACAGCTACAGGGTAAGACCACATCAAGCTAATCTACTGATTAATCAGCTAGTACTTAATCAGGTAGATTTTCCAATTTCTTCAATCAGCAGTGAGCTACACTTGCCACAAAGCAGTTCAGCCACTCTTCAGCAAGGCTGCAGTGCTAGTTTAAAACTTAGGCTAAAGCATTTCAAATATCCCAGAAGTTATAGGAATAAACTTTTATTTTTAAGCAACAACACACACTATTTGAATAAAACTCACACATTTAACTCAGGTGGAGAATACTAAACTGAACAATCATCACTAATACATTTCCATTGGAAATGTGTTAAAGTTCACAAGTGTCTTCATTACCATCTTACTGAAGTTTTCTTATGTGTTTCTAGTCTACACACCACCTGTTTCATGCAGTCATGCAAATCTGAATCAAATTGTAAATGTTCAGGTAAGAGGGAAGTCCATTCACTGCAAAGATTCATTTTCACAGAAGAGTCAGGATAGGTAAGACCAATACTGCAGGGTTCTTCGTAAGATCACAGATATGTTAGAAACCATGAACTTTCAGCTGTTCTTCCTTGACAATGCCAATCTAAAGGAGAAAAACAAAGTATTTTAATAAAGCTTACATGCTTAGGCTATTACAGCGATGTAGTTACCACAATCTTACACTTTGATTAAAGAAACTGCATTACAGTGTATACACTCAATGAAACATTTTTCTAGTTTACAGAATGTTTCTGGGCAAAGCAGAAGAATTGACTAAACAAAAAGAAAATCTTATCAGACATCTGATTTGTTCTGTAGTCCTAGGATTATTCTTTGACAGTGTAACAACGCTGCTTCATCATTTGCATCAGCGTAAGCCTCTTTCCTCTACAGCCTTTTCAATCTCACGATTTTGGTTTGCACCAAACACTCGATTTTACAAGCACAGAGCTCAAGTTGCACTGCCAGAGAACAAGTGATGTGTTTTAACAGCGCAAAGGCATTCTACAGTGCTGTGATTCTTACCAAAGGCTTACTCTCATTCTGCAAGTGTCATTTTACTTTCTGGCTGAAAATATAAAGGAACTACAGTGGCCATCTTTAGCTGGTTAATTAGCATCAGTACCACCTGTCACCCTACTGCTTCCAGAGAGGTTTAGATATTTATCTGCAGTCCCTCACCTCCAAGAGGAATTGGCAAATGTTCTTTCTCTGGTCACCTTGCAGCTGGATAACTTCACCGTATTCAGGATGCTCAATCACAGTGCCATTACAAGCAAATTTCTAAGAGAGAAACATTCATATTATATGACATGTGATGTACATCATGATTTTGCTTAGTCAGTCTTTTCAGAACTTTGGCTCGGAAGCTGCTTACTATTCTGATACCAAACCAGGCAAAGGTTAAATCTGTTTTAGTGGCTCTGAGAGCAAATTGAACATATCTGCTGATACATACATATGCAAACTAAACTGCTGATAGTAAATTCAGGCAATGACACGATTAGCTACTGTGCAGAAGGAAATGGTCAATAGTCATTGCAAGAATGAAAAACAAAGTCATAAGATACAGCCTTTCAACTCCACACTATTTTAAAGTAAGTATTTTTATCCTGGCAAAACTAAAGGCCTCTATTTTGAGCAACAACCCAGCTGTAACAGAGGCAGGAATAAAAACCAGCTCTACTTTAAACTGATTTTATTCTTCACATCAACAAAGCCATGTATCTGTGAAATTTTAAAGAAACATTCAGATTATGATTTATTTACTTCTTTGTAAGACAGAAATGTTTAACTTTTTAGCAAAAATCAGTGTTACTAGACACTGATAGGTGTTTTCAGAAAGGGAAAGGACTCAAATATGAAAGTGATGTGCACTAGAAAGAATTAAATGAAATAAATATTTCGTTACTTAGTACTAAAAGCTATCTTACTCCTTTATATATAATTATTATCAAATCAAATCAGCAACTTTACCTTTTTGAAAGCTTTCACAAGTTTCTTCTTGTCATAATCATCTGCAATGCCCTGAACAGTTGTTAGTGTCTTTCTTCCGTTCCGTTGCTGGATCCTTATATGAATGTAATCCTCAGTCCCCGCCGGGAGTAAGTCGTCGCCCTTTGTTGCATCAGCAAAGGGGTCTGCAGGAGGAAAAAGATTAATGTAATTCCCACAAAGGAAAACACCCAAGTTCAAAACTAAGAAGGAAGATTCTCACTTCACAAAAAATTATTATTACATTCAGGGTATAATCCTGATGTTTAATCCCTGTTTAAAAACACACTGTTAAAACCAAAGTGCTTTTTTCTACAGCTGTAGTAAGTCTCATTACACTACGTATTCAGGACAGCCCCCTCAACTACCAGGCACCCAGTTTCTTCCATGCCTTCCCAGGTAGGAACAATTTTCTTCTACAGTAACAGTTTACTTCATTGTTTCTCACAAACTGTAAATCCTGAACCTGAAAACATGGTTCTGAGAGAGCATCAAATGCACATAAGTTTTAGACAGCTGCATACATTTAAAGTGAAGTAAAGCAACTGTATCTCTTACCAGATCAACTGATAAGAACAGAGAAATAGAAAAGCTCTAGAACACGCACTCCCTCACAGGCCCAGAACAGAAGTCTTGCACTGTGGTAACTACCAGCACGTTAAGGCATGGATGTAACTCTTGGCTACTAACAGAAATAAAAGAGAGATACACTCTAACAGATGTCAGAGGCTGCCTGAACTCCCCCAGTCAGCAGCTTTAGTCAAGAAACGTAACAAAATGAATTTAGCCTTAGACTAAAGAAAGGTCAGTTCTCGAATTCTTCTAAGCTTAGCATTTATCTAGGACAGATAAAGCAGAAAAGCATTTAGAAAGAAGGGGGGGTTCTGGATTAACACTTCTTACTCTCTGTACTTCACAAAAACATATTTAACACTCAATCAAGAAATTTTACAGCTCTACAAGTCTCCTAATCAGTAGCTCCACATAAACCTTGAAGCATGAAGTACTTTATTACTTTTTAAGAATAATCACAAATAATTCTTCTGTACTAATCAGAACGGTATTTAAGAGTCCATGTAGGTTCAATAGCCACGCAAGCTACCATTTCCCAAACTTCCATTCAAAACTCAGACCTAAAAACGCAGCTCAAGTTTTGCCACCCACTACAAAGAAATGCCCCAAATGAGTAAAACTTCAGCAGAAACACAAAAAATAAGTAGCTCAGCTGCAGACTGACAGATCCTTGTAGAAACAAGAATGACACAAGCATCAAAGGCACTGAAAGCATAATGAGGACTCAAGCACAACAGGAAAGAAGTACAGCACTGGGAATCTTGACTAGATTGATTTCTAGCACGGAATTTGTTAAACCATGCTGGATTTTACTGTCTCACACAACCTGTGGTGCAAAAATAGAAAATTTTAGTCAAACAAAAAGTGAAAGAAGAAGAGGACTTGGTCATGAGGATCACTTGGCAGAGTTTAGGACTCCAGGTTGGAGATAAGCCAGCACTGTAGGTGTCAACGTTGGATCCCTTCAAACGAATCCTCTGGGCGGCACCTTCCTTAAGCACAGGGTGAGCTCCCCAATCACGACTGAACATAACCTTCTCACATGGCTTATACGTGCAGAAGATTAGAGTCAAAACTGCGACCAAAAGCCTGACATTACTGTATAAAGTGCTAACTTGCTCACTTCTGCTGCTTATAGATAAGGGAGGTGGAGAACGCTGGCCCGGCACGGTTAAACTTCCCCGCTGATAGGAGACAAACGACCTGCCATCTGCGTAGCTCACTCTATAGAAACAATAACCTTTGCAGGGCTTGTATAGCGTTTTGGGACATGGCTGAGGATAAGATGAGGCAACAAACCAACTGTAACTGATGAAATTCTTTCCTTAGCAAAGGATACGAGCCCTTGATACGGGGCGTCAGAGCTGAGAACATGGCAGAACCTCCTATCGGAGCAGCGAGGGGCTGAGCCTCCCGCCCGAGGTCTCTCCGCCGCACACACCGAGCACGTCCCGAGGCCGGCGGCGCGGGAGGACAAGGACGAGCCGCCGGCGCTGCCTCACGGAGCACCGCGGCGACGGCGACACCCGCTCAATGTCACCGCGGGAGCGGGGGGCCCGCGGCCCTCGGCAACCCGGGGGCAGAACGGCGGGGCCGGGGGCAGGGCGAGGGGGC